>CABHPQ010174619.1:0-21776 GCA_902168405.1 Peromyscus aztecus
AGAGTAGTATTATAATCTTGGGGAAGGGAAGATGGTTTGCCAGATTTTTTCCAAAAGGAGGAGGAGAAAAAGGAGGAATTTTATGAGTAAACTCTTTTAATGTCTGTATATTTCCTAAACTCACCCAATCTCAGGCTCTGCACTTAGTGACTTTATCCTATCGATCTAGAGCTCAGGCCTTGACTCAAATGTAAAATGAGGACATTTGACTAAATTTTAGCATCCCCTTGTGTCTTGTCCACTATCATTCCAAGACATTAAAGATGATTTCTACCACTCAGATACTGAATTCTTTCAAAATGACATTTAAGCAACGCTTCCATATATGAAATTCTACAAATTGATGGATGCTGTGAATCTGTCTGCAATTTCTCTGGCTCCTGTCTGTTGGCTCCAAGCAACAAGTTCCCAATAATATTGTGTCACTACTAAAATCACCAACCATACTGAGCACTGGATCACAACAGCCCAACATAAGCTACACTCAACACATTAGACACGGTTACCCCACCTCACCCACACTGCCGCTCCCTCATGTTCCACAAGAAACTGATTTTGAAGTCACTGGAAAAACACTTTTTAAGACTTTATAAGGTGACTGGTCCAAAAGCAACCCCAAAATATTACATAGTTGAGCAATATGCATATGCTTTTAACTGCCCACAGCTTTATAAATTATAGAAAAAACAGAACTGTAAATGAGATGGAAAATGGAAAGGTTAACAGCTTTTCTCCTTGGTACTTGGGGTCCCAGGGTTCAAACCCAGGGCCTCACACTTGCTTGCTAGGCTAGCAGTCTTACCCCAAGCCACGCCCGTCACATCTATCAGCACACTGTATTTCCTTTAATGGACATATACCCAACAGTCTATCAACACACTGGATTTCCTTCAATGGACATATACCCAATAGTCTATCAGCACACTGATTTCCTTCAAATGATTTTTTCTTTAGACATGACCTTAAAAATATCACAATGTGAAATTGAGTGGAACAAAATGTCAGAAGACTGGTAATGCCACAGCCACGTGGCAACATATAGATTTATAGAAATGGGTTGATTTAAGATGAACGATCTAGATAGCAAGAAGCTGAAGCCATAGGCCATACAGTTTATAAATAATATAAGCCTCTGTGTGTTTGCTTGGGACCTAGTGGCTGTGGGACCAGGAGGGACACAGAAAAACTTCAGATTACACATCAGTTCAAGGAAACTGTTGTTTCCTGATACAACAGGGCATTTGCACATATGACCTCATGGGGCTTGTGACAGCATGCACAGGATCTGCACAAGCTCAAGCCAGACCAAACCCAGCAGGAAAGAGGAGAGGGAGGCACCAAGTCCCGCCCCTACCTGAAGACCTATTGGCAATTGATAGTGGCTGGGAGAGAGTCATTATTCTTCAATGATGTGACTCCTGATAGGTTGACCATGTGCCAGCACAGTGGTTCTCAACCTGTGGGTTATGACCCCTTCTGGGGTCCCATATCAGATATTCTATATATCAGATATTTACATTACTATTCATAATAGTAGCAAAATTACAATTATAAAGTAGCAATGAAATAATTTTATGGTTGTGGTCACCACAACATGAGGGACTGTATTAAAGGGTTGCAGCATTAGGAAAATTGGGAACCACTGCTCTAGCAGAAGGCTATACACACACATACACAGGAGTAGCAGTGTAACAAATAAGACTTGCTGGTTTTTAAAAGAAGAAAACGCAAAGTCTGGTGGGTAAGAAGATGAGAACAGAAAGAACAGATGTAGGAGGAGTTAGGTGTGTGTGAATACCATCAAAATACATAGTATCAAATTCTCAAAGAAAAATATTCTTTAAAAAGCAAATACGATCCTAGTAAACCCCCAACTTACAAAATGATGGAAAATTATTTGACCTTGCATTTTAAGTCACTTTAACATGTACAAGTTAAAAAATTTCAATTAAAATAAGCAAAGATGATGTCCAGCACTGATGGTGTAGCTCATATAGCTTAGTCTGGCCCTTATGAACCTGCGACCCTTTCATCATCCTCTACTCCACAAAGGTCTCATATCCTTCCTTTTTTGTCTCTAGCCACCTAAATCCTGCCCAGAGGCTTCCTGGTCTCCTCTCAGATGATTCCATTTTCCTCTCCAATCTTTGACAGTTCAGGGCAGCTTTATTCTATGGTCTCAGGCACTGCCCACCACAGTCATCAAAGCAATTTATACACATGAGAGGGTCAAGTTCAACTTCCATTAGGCTCCTGTGCCCACTTCAGCAGAAGAGAAGCCCTAATTGACATCTTGTGTTCCAGGAGACAGACAGACACACACACACACACACACACACACACACACACACACACACACACACTCACTCACCAATCGTCTCCATGGTAACCACAACACAACCAGGTCAAGCTTTCCAAGACCCAGAGTCCCAGGTGCCCTCCACATCAATGCATTTTGCATTGCTGAGTGTGTGAGAGGGGTAAGTGCAGCTTTTTCTGCTTTCAGTGTGATTTAGACACTGCTCTGAAGCAACCACCTTCTCACTGACCAAGGCCAGTGGCCCCGGCCATGTGCGGTGACATCTCTCATGCACTCACATGCTTTGGCTTCCACTTTTGTCTTTATAATGGTACCAACACCGCAGTCCCTGGTATGATTCTCAAGGTAGCCATCGACAGAGAGACCCTCTCAGGAGCTCTGTTAGCAGAGCCAATTTCTCAGTTCCTTCATCGTCATCGTAGGAGTTTTTGTGACAATTGCATTTGACACAAACAGCACCAAATCTGGTGACTTGAGTGTTAACCATTTTAAGTTCTCGCCACCTCACTCTCATATTGACTGACTGGACTCCTGCTCTTTGGAGACAGTGCCTGACCTGATGTTCTTCTCTGCTGCTGTCATCAACACTATGACCAAAAGCAATTTGGGTAGGAAAGGTTACAATCCATGTCCATCATCAAAGAAAGTCAGGATATGAGCTAGAAGTGAGAACCTGGAGTCAGTAACTGAAGCAGAGACCAGAGAGGAACACTGCTTACTGATGTTACTCAACTACACTCCTTACATAACTCGGGTTTCTGTCTAGACACGGTACCATCCACAGAGGACTGGACCCTGCCTACATCAATAAGAAAATGCCTCAAAGATGCCCACAGACCAGGCTGATGGAGACAGTTCCTCAGCTGAGATTCCCTCTTCCTGAGGGTGTCCGGGTGACAACCAAGATGACCGCACAGGTCATCCATCCCCTTGTCTTGTCACACAAACTCATCACTGTAAAGCCATCACCTTCTTTTGTCCCCAAGATCTCAGATTAATATAAAATACCAGCACATTTTAAGTCCTACAGTCTTTTAAAAAAATAAACAAAACTTCTGTAACTTTAAAAGTTCAAATTTTCTTTTAAAATATCCAAAGTAGGCTCCCATGAAACTTAAAAAGAAATTTAAATACTTTTTTATTCCAAGAGGGAATAACCAAAGCACAATTACAATCGTATCAAGCAAAATCAACATCCAACAACACCAAAAGCTTGAGGTCTGGTGTCTGGAACTAACAAACGATGTTCTGGACTACAAAGGGCTTGGGCAGCCCCAATGTTCCAGCTCTACCTCCCAGAATACAGACAGTTATTTTGGTTAGCACAGGCTGGCTCCATTTCACATCTGACACTGTTCTTGGTGGATGTCCCACAATCCTAGAGTTCAAATATTCTGGGGTCTCACTGTAACTAAGAGCACCCCTTCACCAGTGGCCTCTCCTGGTCTCTTACCACACCAAGCTTCAGCTTCTCTTTGCAACCCATCCACTCCTGGGGTCCCTACCGCAACTGAGGCTGCACTCTGACTGGAGGCTTCTCACAGTGCAAAGCCCCTGCTGCTCACCATGACCTTTTCAATTCTGCAGCTTTCACAACAGAAAAATCAGTACCGTGTGAGAGACTAGTACCCACTGCCAGCTGGAGAAGCACCATTGGCCCCTCTGGACCACAGATTTTCTGTACTGACCCCAGGGAAATAGCGTCAGATTTCACCCCAGTGGTTCTGATTGCCTATTAATCACAGCTGAATTTTTTACTCCCCGTGGACGAGCCTCCATTGTCTCAGTAAAGCAAAGGTTTGACTTCCACAACTCTTAATAAAAAAACATACCACACAAAAATGTCACAAGAGTCTTTGAGGAGCTCTCGAATGTCCCTCTGAAACTTGAAAATCCAGGCCTCCATCAGCTCCATTTTCTCTTAGAATTTTTTTTTACTGAGCGTAGCTTGGTTTTTGGTTTTTTCAAGACAGGGTTTCTCTGTATAGTTTTAGAGCCTGTCCTGGAACTCACACTGTAGACCAGGCTGACCTCAAACTCACAAGGATCTGCCTGCCTCTGCCTCCCGAGTGCTGGGATTAAAAGTATGTGCCACCACTACCCAGCTTCTCTCAGCTTTTTTATCTTCCACACTCTCACAGAACATCCCGTTAAGCTCTAAACACTCAATGGCTTTTCTAGCCAAATGTTTCAAGTGTTCCCACAATCCTAGCTCTCAAAACATGGTCAGGTCCATCAGAGCAGCATTCTGCATCCCTGGTACCAATTTCTGTTCCAGTTTGCTTTTCTGCTGCTCCAATAAACCATTCTGACCAAAAGAAACTTAGAGAGAAAAGGGTTTACTTTAACTTACAGACTGTAGTCCGTCCTCAGGGAAATCCTAGGCAGGGACTCAAGGCAGGAGCTGACGCAGAGGCCATGGCGGTATCGCTACTATTTACTGGCTTGCTTATCTACCTTTCTTACCTAGTACAGGTGTACCTACCTAAAGATAGCACCACCCACAGTGGGCTGGATCCTCCTACGTCAATTAGCAATTAAGAAAATGCCCCCAGGCTGAGCTGGTGGAGGTAGTTGCACGAGTGAGGTTCTCTTTTCAGGTGTGCTAAGTTGACAGCCAAGATCAGCGTCTACCATTGAGTTCTCCTTCTTTTGAAGAGTATCTCCCCAAGTTTAAATGTCACAGGTCCTGGGGTCTTATGGACACTTTTATAATTCTGAAACTGCTGGGAAATAGAACAAAAACCCAGACAATAAGTAATAGAAAGGCTTTGGGCTCTCACCTCCCCTGAGCCTGCAATAGCAGGAGATCTAAAGAAGTTTTCATGGCAAAATGTTGACCCTAATTCACCAACCACATGTGAAGACATCTGCAGGCTCAAAATGTGCTCCCTGTCAATATCCACAAATTCCAACCAGAGGTGGGGACAGAGTGTGGGGATATGACTTGGCCCCAGGCCTTGAGAGCTATCACAGCAATACAGTGAGCTCATGAACTAGGGAGGAACGTGTGTCCGACACATTTAATTTCCCCGAGGATAATGGCATGCTCATCAAGACACCAGATCAGGTTGCTGGGCCCCTCAGAGAATTGCAGGCTATATAACATGCAGTACGATCAATGCTCTGGCCTCAGTGGATTGAAAATATGACTCTCAGTAAATGTCTCTTATTCCCTCTCACCTCCATGAGAAGAGAGGCTGCTTTCTGGCTATATTTGAGCATATTTGCCAGTACATGGATACTGTCTGTCTCCTCAGAGATACCTCTTTGTACCAGCTAAACACTGAGGGTGAAATGAGAAAATAGAAACATTTATAAGCTCTTCACAGGATATGTGTCCACATAGTTTTATTCAGATCTATTAAATTACTGTGGTATTAACTGCCAACTTGGCTTGACCTAGAATAACCAAAGAGACAAGCCCCTGTACATGCCTGTGAAGGTTCTCTAGATTAGGTTAGCCTCTGAGTATACTTGTGAGAGATTATCTAGATTTTGGTTAATTGCCCTTAACTGTGGGTAGCACCATCCCCTGGACTGAGGTTCTGAACTAAACAAAAGGGAAGAAGGTGACATTCATCTCTTGCTGCTTCTTAACTCTGAATGCAACATGACTGACTGCTTAATTCTCCTGAAGCCATACTTTCCCTGCCATAACGGAGTGTACTCAAACTGGGGGTTCCTTTGGTTACTCTTGTTAGAACAATGAGACAACTAATGGCTATAATTACAAAGGTAGTTAGAGGTGATCCATAGTGTTACATAAATCATAGCAATTTTTAAAAACAAATACAAACTAAGGAAATACAAACCAAAGGAAAAGCTTGGGTAGAAAAGGAAATGATTGAGTCAATGAGTCGATGCCTTGATTCCTTTGCAGCGTTTGCAGTAGGGAGCAGCTGTGACTGAGAGTTCAGCACACCCAGAGTTAAAAAGCAGTTGCTTGAAATAAGCCAAGGGATTGTGTTTTGTTTTGAGTTTGGTACTAGCATAATAAATAAATAGAAATCTTGGGCTCATAGCTATTTGGGGAAATTTTTTAGTCATGTCTTTATAACATCTCTATAATAAGTGCAAAACTTGATTGCTAATGTTTTCTATAAGGCGCATTAATTCACACCAATCACTTGACATCAAAGCAGCATTTGTGAAGACTAACTCACCCAGGAGCTAAGCGCTGCAGCTTGTTACATGGCTACTGGTTTGATGCAAAAATAAAATTTAGATTATCTAGATTCTAGAAGAGCAAAAGCCTAGGATCCACTCAGCTTAAACAAAGGCAGGAGGTGTGTGCCCTTGTCCCTCTCCTTTTAAGATAAAGTTTTTCAGGTAGGTGCACAGGGAGGATTCTACCACCACTCAGCAGAACATTCTGAGATCAGGGCTGACTCCTGTGGCTTAAGCTCCCCTAGCTGAAGTTCTGAGCACAAACTGTGGGATGTGAGCAAAGTCGAGTCAGGAAGTTGGAAGAGGAAGAAGAATGCGTGAATCACCAAAGGAAGAGCAGGAAACCATCCTACTCACAGCTTCATTGTTCAGTGTGAGTAAAAATATCCACTTGAGAATGGTACTGAGCATGGCATTTCAATTAAAAAAAATCACATTGGGAGATAAACATGTGTGCCCCATATTATATAAAGCAGTGACCAGACCCCATCAGTGGGGTTGTTTATCAAGTTCTGTTCAATGAAGTCAGGAGAAACCAATGCCTTGACTTCCATGGTAAAAGGTGTTACTGTCTGCTCTGGCACATTTGAATTCTATAATGTTCATCCCAGTTGGAATACTGACTGATGACTAAATGGCCCTTGTTCCCAAACTTGGCTATAGTAGTTGAACTTTTAACTGAATAAACATGGAAATCTATGAACAGGGATGTAGAAAGGATGATATGTCTATAAAAAGCAAATCGAGTTCAATCTCTACTACAAAGTTGAGTTGCTGAAATCATTGCTTGTCAATCAGATAACTGCAAATTAAGAACTCCGGAGAGAAGTTCAAGGGTTGAAGATGTTCGGGCTCAGACAGCATCACACACGACTGTGTATTTTTGGTTAGTTTGTTTTGTTTTATCTTGACTATTGGTTTTAACATAGGATCTTGTTATGTAGCTCAAGCTACACTCACAGTGATCCCCCTGCCTCAGCCTCTTGGGTTGTAGGCACACAGTACCCTGTCCCACTTAAAGCTGTAACTTCTGATTCCTTGTAGAAATGCAGTAAGGAAGGTGTGGATAATGCCTTATGATTGTGGTCTACAAAAAATGTGTAACCACCAACCTGTGCCCCTTGGGCAGTGGATCCAAACAAAACATCTCAGTGTCTCTTCAATGTTCTCCTTACAATTTTCCACCCAAACCCTCCACAGATGTCTCTGTCTTCACTTTCTCCACCTACATCATAAGCAACACATTTCTCCAAGAGGTGAAATTGTTTCGTCCTTTGAGGAGATGTTGCCCTGCAGAGATCTGGCTTTGTGAATGTGCAGGCAATGCACTGGCTCAGAGTCCTATGCTTCAGTCAATGCTCTTCAGTCTCATCTTTAAACTTGGACTCGGAGTCAGGAGTCTGATAAAACATTGGGGGCAGCGGCACACGTGCAGTTGCATTCCAGCCTTGCCTGCACGTGGATAGAATCAAGTTGCTAGCACAAAGAACAGAATCTACACAGGCTTTGACTGCACAGGAGCCAACACCTGGGGGCTCTCTGGAGTGGGTAATTAAAAACAGGTCCTAGGCTCAGGCTGGTGAGAAAGCTGGCAGCCACCGCCGGTGCCACCGCCCCAGCCCTAGCCAGGGAGAGGAGAGGTCTTTACATAGCCACAGACCAGAATGCCAGGACTCATGGCTGGGGCTGGCTGCCCGTTCTGACCAGAAGGCTCTCTCATTGCAAAGGCATGTCATTAGATCTCCAGGGCAGTGTCTTCCAGCATACAGACAGTAAAACTTGTCAGAAAGCGATTACATACAAGCATATGCATGAATGTTGCCACAGACTGTAAGGAGATCTACAGCACATTTCAATGAATTTAAAATCTCTGGCTCTGAACCTTGTAAAATATCTACTGGCATAGTTCTGCAAATGTCTACCTTAGATGTAGAAGTTATATGTAAAGATCTCCACAACTGATGGAAAGGAACACTATTATCTTATCAGACCAGATAATTAGACACACCGGTCATTAGTAGGATTTCTTGTTAGCCTGGAACTCACCAAGTAGGCTAAGCTGGCCAGCTAGCAAACCCTCGGGACTTGCCTATCTCTACCACCCCAGTGCCAGTGCCATCATGACTAGCTAATTTTACATGGGTTCTGGGATCCAACTCTGGTACTCATAATCGTGTGGCAAGCACTTTACCCACGAACTATTTCCACAAACTTTTGCTTTTCTTTTTTTCAGTCCTGGGTGTTGCACCCAGGACCTCATGAGTGCTAAGCAAGTAAAGTCTGGATTTCTAAACGAGACCTTCTAATGGAGGTGTCTCAGCAATGTATTTGAAGAAATGCCAGTCTAGAAAGTAAATCAAGGAGGTAGGATAGAAGAGAACTTTAAAATACGGCATCACTTTCTAACACTCAAGGAGATACCAGGCCATAAATTTTCACCGTTGATTACAAAGAAAGATTGTGTTGTTGAATAAAATTACAGTGTGAATAACAAACAGGCTTGTCTATATGGTTCTGTGTTGCTGTTCTTAATTCAAGATTACTATAGATATTAGGTTCCCTCCCTCCCCGATGAATTCTTCATCGGTAAAATTCACCCACTCTAATACAGAAAAAAGCAGCTCGTCATATCAACTCCTTTTCTTTGACCTCAGCTGTATCATTATTGAGGACCACTAAGTAGCCTGCTTCCATCACATCTTTTGCTGTTTATCATTTTGTTTCATCTTCTCAATAGCCCATCAAATTCATGACTGTGTCCTCAGTCTGTAGATATGTGAAGGCTGAGTGTGAACTTCATTACCAAAGCTGCAATCAAGTTTAATGAATGCATGTCCCTAGTTCTAACCATACCAACAAACACCAGGACCAAGGTGGCTGCCGGGTCTCCATCTCAGCATGCAAGGGACACTCTTCCAGCCTCAATGGTCCACTATGCCTACTGCTAACCCTCTGGAATGTAGCTCAGAAATAAGCTCTGGGTCCTTCACAGTGTAGCTCAACAGAGATTATCTTCACTTTGAGAATTTCATATTGTGCAATTCAAGCCACTGGAAACCCTAACACCTGCTCTTCAGGGTCATCTGCATTCTGCTTCCCCATAGCTGAATGACTTCACTTCCTGTTGCAGCACTGACAGCTTGCTTTTTGTTCTGCCAAGTCTTCTCTCCATGTGTTGTCCAGAAGGACCCTTTCAAACAGATCCACTCATATTCCCTCTCCTGTCACCATCAAGATAACTCCAAATTTCAGTCCTTCCCATGGCCATTAGGACCTTTAGAAATTGCCCTGCATGGACATGAACATGGACTTTTCCTGTTCCATGGGAGTACACCAAGCACTTTCCTTCCAAGGACATAGACACTTGTCCCCATTATGGAAAATCTCCCACTCTCCCTCCTCCCCTCCAGCAGACCCTGAGTTCTCTGCTTAATGTCATTCTTTCAGAGAGAGTTCTTGATGAACTTCCAATAATAACAGTAAAGTAAGAGGGGAAGATCCCCATCTAGACCCTGTCCTAAATTGAGATAATATGTAGTTAGGAAAGCTGTCTATGACTTGGTCCCACTATGCATCATCAACACTCCAAAGCTAGTCTCAGCTTGGAAATATACCAACCTAGAGTTCCCAGGACATGCATTGCCATCTCAACATCCATTGGGAAGGAATGCCAGGAACAAGGATGTCACTATGGAGTCTTCCCTACTCCTGTGCTCCACGCTCAATGTCCCTTTCATCACTGTCACCTCCAGGCCACCCTTCCGGTGTTTCCTCCACATACTTTAATGTGCACTAGGGATATTTACTTCACATCTCTTAAGTTTGTCCCTGAGAAGACAACATCCCAGAGATAGAGTCATGAGTAGAGTCTGAAGAACTGTAGCTCAGAGGCCAGCCTGGGGCACATGGAGAATGCAGAGGCGTACCCTTCAGCTATACTCAGAACATAACGTGCATTGCCATCTCAACGTCTCTCTAAGCTTAGCTCAGTAACTGATTTTGGAAATCATGCTAATATGTTTCATCTAAAAAATAAGTAAATACACTTGTGTCCACCTGCTGCTGAACCAAGTTGGCTGTTCTGAGTTCACACTGAGGCAGTCTGGGCAACATACGACTCTGCAAGGCTCATACTCAGTTCCTTCCTGCCATGCCTGAGCCCACCATGAAAGGTTCAGAGTATCTTCCAGCAATCCTACAGCTTCCTTTATAAACAGCCCCCCTTTCCCATCATCCTTGCTTATCTGAGCATCCTGGCAGCTTTGGGTATGTTACTGTTAAGCTCAACATGGAATTTCACCAGCCTTTCTCCACAAACTCTTAAACCAGATTTACCTATCTAGAAAAATGGCATGAGAATGATGCAAGAGAAGTCAATATCACTCTCTGAGCAAGGATACAATCAGCACTATGTAGACTTTGTAACATGTTTCTACCTGTTTATGGTTAAAGGGACCCCCTGCTTTCCTTCCAAGAAAAGGCTGCAAACTCTCATCCAAAGCTGACTCGTTTTCAGGGTGTAACAGTTTTTGAGCCATAACATCAATCATTTCCTTCCTAAAATCTGTGTTTTTGCTTGGCCTTGAGTCAAGGAAAGGACAGTCTTAAAAGAGGTAGACCAGAAGGCTATGCAGCATGCAGGCAATACAAAATAACTGGATTCTGAGAATACAAGCACGATGCTCATGGACACACTCAGAACTGCACAAGTAGAGGCATTTCACTGTCAAATACCCATCTTCACTAATGGCTTGCTCTCTCACAACCTCTTTCCTTATGCAGGAAATAGATCATCCATCTGAGACCAGTAAATACTAAGTGCTTAATTGATACGCATTTTCTTTCCCTTTTTAAATTTAATCTGTGTAAATTCTTCCTGACATGTATTTAATGGATTCCTCCAAGAGAAATACCCATTCAAATGTTGAGGTGGTTTCAATAAGCCAATTATTTAATGATTTATTTTTTAATTATGTTCATGAGTATGTATCTATGTGAGAGTATGTGTACATGAGTGTAGTTGCTGATGAAGGCCAGAAGAGGATGTTGTGTCCCCTGGAGCTGAAGTGGCAGGTGGTCCTGAGGCTGCCATATAGGAACTGGGAACCTAATTTGGGTTCTCTGCAAGATCAGCAAATGCTCTTAGTCACTTCAGCCCCTCCAAAATCACATTGTTAGGAAAACAAGATCAATGCTGGCTGTCATGAACACTACTGTCCCTGTAACCACCACCCTCATGTCAATGCTGCAACTACCCTAGGAAGATGCTTCTGAAGGAAAGTGGAACTGTTCCTTCAGAACTTCCTCTCCTCCAAAACCTGGGCTGGGTTTCTAATCAATGCCAAGGATGAGCTCTCTGCTTTCCTCGGGGCGTAACATCACAGGTGCCTTTGACAAATCCACCACGTTCCTGTGATTGATTGTTCTCTGCCTTGGCATAATTCAGAAATACCAATTAGTGTCCTCTGAAATCCAGCTCTCTGGTGAAGTTTTCAAATATCTTAGTCTCCCTGGTGATGGCTATGGATTTCTCTTCCTCTTACAAGGAGATTAAATAAGGACTCAGGAGGATTCATGCTACCTCCAGCTTTTGGTCAACCAAGAAGACGTTCTCCTGGGAACCCATTAAAGGACTCGGAGCAGAAAGTCTGGAGCTCAGCCACCATAACAAGCAGCAGCGTGCTCATGGGACTGTCTGGAGTACTGGCCCTGTGATCTGAGTTCTGTCCTACATGAAATGGTCTTTGTCCTGCAGTCTCGTCTCTCTCAATCCCCTGCAACTTACTGAAGTGACTGTTTGCTTTCAGCATCTCTGTGGATCAATTTACAAGATGGCATCATGACCCTTCCCTTTGTCTCAACAAGTAACCATTTTCAAGGCCACTTATTTAATTTCAAATTTGACATGAAAGGAACAGTAAGTATTATTTAAAATACCTGTTGAACAGGTAATAAGGTCTGCGGCTCCTTAAAATCCATTCATGGTTTCTCAAGGCCTCTAGAGTCTGAACAGTTGTGCACAGTAAAACACTGACTTCCTTGAACCACCCTTGATTGTTGTCTAATAGAGCAAGACACTCCTCAGACATCCTGATTACATTATACAGAAAGATTTCGTTAAATGCACCCTGGCTTGGACACCTGGTAATCTCAAAAATAGCGGTGCCTTTGATCTTGAGGAAAGAATTTGCATCTTATGTGACTCACCAGGCACTCTCAGTAATTACACAGCACTCATCCTCAGGCAAGCAGAGGGCTGAAGGGGACTTGCAATTCTGCTGTCTGGACCTTGTATTTCATTCTTCTGATAGAACCATAACAGTAATGCTGTTTCCCTTTGTGGAGGTCATTTGTCAGCTGAAAACTCATCCCAGGAAGTCATAAGCTAGAACCAGGATCAGAGAACTTAAGCTCTCAGGCCAAGCCTGCTTCCCTGGAGTGTTACATTTCCACATGCATCCTTTGCTGATGGTATTTAATATAACATTTTCTTTTATTGGATTTCTAAACTTCCTTTAATATTCATGATTTTACTGTTCATAGCCACAAAAATCCAAATGTCCTGTATTCATTCACATCTTATGCAATGGCCAAAGGCTTTATAGAAAATGTTTCTATATTAGAAAACACCATGAAAGGTATATTTATTTTTAGTAAAAAAAATTATCTATATACTTGATTGTCTAGGGAAGCAGAGAGTTTTTTAGAGTTCTTAAAAATTATTTAGCAAGAAAATGTGCTGATCTCTTCTAATTCCACTGGCCAGGCTGTAGAAACAAATTCCTTATTCAGGAATAAAAACACATGACTAGACCGCTTTGGTCAGGAAGTCATCTTTCTTGGCACAAGGTATAAAAATGAATTTAGATATTGAAAGAAGTTCCATCTTTTCAAGGATAGAAAAATACAGGTTTGTTTCTATGGGGATGCAAAGAAACTATTTGGGAAGCCTGGCTCCTCTTTGATGGTCCAGCATCATGCAAATATCACCACTTATTTAATCTGGCAGGAAGGACATCAGAGATTCTCAAGAGAAAGAACCCAGGGGATAGGAATAAGGACTGATGATAGGGTCTGGACACACAACCATGTTTAACATGCAAGAATTTGGTAATTGGCCACGTGAAATTTAGAACCCTTGCCTGAAATCTTGGTCCTATCTTGAGACAACATTGTGAATATAATAAAGAGCTGGGATAGGGGCCCCAGGCTAGAGGAGGCCCAGAGTCCTGACAGTCATAAGCCAAGCAATTCTTCTCATCACACCTCATGCACAAAGAAGCTGCCCTCATATATGGGCTATGCTGTTGGTCCCCATATGTTCCCTTCGGAGGACAGTAGCAACCTCAGTGATCAGGCCATTCTTATTCCAACTGAAAAGGCTGTAACTCCCTGGCAGTGTGGGTAACCCTGCTGGTCTCTCTGCTGTAGGCCTAAGACTCTATTTCTAGCATCTGAGTAAACCAGCTCAAGAAAGCAAGAGAGGAAGGGAGGAACGGAGGAACGGAGGGACAGAGGGACAGAGAAGGAAAGGGGAAGGGGAAGTGGGACGGCCATGATGGGTAAAGGTGACCTTGCAGAAGTGAGACAGGTTTGAGGAACCATTTAACCTGAACATTACATGAAGCTGAACCTACTCATTTTCTTCATGTGTCTGTGATGCCATGATACATGTCTGAGACGGCAAATCCAGATCAAGGCAGGAGCACGTTCAGACTCTGGGTTGCTCTCTTCCTCCAAGATGGCTCCTGTAGCAGAGTCCTCAGATAACTAGAGGGATAAGAGTAAAAGAAATACTCCCTCCCTTAAGCCTCTATGTAGGGGCTCTGACGCCCTGCCCCCAACTCATCCTCTTCCAAAAGGCTCCTCTTCACTCCATCATACCGACAATTAAATCTCAACATTTAAATTATATGAGGCACATCCTAGCCATACCAAATCATTAAATGCCCAAAGTGGGGTGTCTCCTTGAAAATGAAGTCTTTGAAAACCTGGAGTTAGAATTATCTGGTCCTTTAAAGCTCATAACACAGAGCCAATTGGTGACCACTTTCTACAGGTGTTACTCGTATGTCACTGGAACTTTTTTTTTTTTGCCCAAGGGAACACCATACCCATCCTCTGCTAATTGATGACAGTCCCACCAGTTCTATCAGGTCCATGTTTCTTTGGTAGCCAACACCCCCCTACTTTATAATGTAAAATTTTCACACTGCTCACAACCTTCTCATTGTCCATAAGAAACCAGTGAGAATATATTGTTTAATTCCTTGAATAGATAAGCTCAATTCCCAAGTCAAAAATCCAGGGTCCAAACTCATTTCTAATGCATGTGAGATACCTAGGGTGTTCATGTGAGATGTGGGAAAATAGGAAAATTGCAATACATGCCCACTACCACTTGGTGCATTTTAGATACATAATTCAAGGAAAAATAAAGACCAGGCCAGTGGGAACCAGTGGCCGGGAAGACCGTGGACCTAAACAGTTAGAATAGAGGGAAGCGTCAGCCAGGGTTCCCTGTACTGGCTCCCACACGGGTCTTGACTGATGAAAAAAGCTGACTGCTCTCCATTCAGTGTGCAATCACTTCCCCCTTTTGACAGCCAAATGGTCAGTGTCTTTAAATAAATAAGTATAAATAAATAAGTAAATAAACAAATAAATATAGAATGAATAGGGAATCTCAGGTTTCCATTTGTGCCTAAGAGACTTCATTTCCACTAATATCTCCATTTTTATCTGTCAGCCTTAAGAAAGGAGAAAGATGATCCATTCAAAGGCTGCTGCCATCCAATTAACACTTGACTCTAGGTAATAAATCATATCACAGACTTTATTGACAATGTGTGGGACATTCTCTTTTCAGTGGCACTTGGCGTGACCTTTAGCTCCAAATGGTGTGAGAGATGTTCCAGTGCAGCCTTCCAGGGCCCACCGCCCCTGCTCACAGCAGAACACAGCTCACACAAGAGAGAGCCCAGCCCTGTACGGGAAGGGCTCTGCCTGAAATACAATTACTGCTGATTAAGCGTCATCAGCATTTCATGGGTACACATCTATTTTTATCATGCATATTTAAAATCCACTTGAACCGGATTTCCTTCCTCAATAGTTCATTATTGGTACTTTTTTTTTCCCCTCACAGAGAAAAAAAAATCAAATGTTCTATAATGTGTTTTGTGTAGAACATGGTTCTAACACCACAGAAAATTCCCTTAAATGTCAGAAGAATTTAAAGACTTGTTGTTGAAAAATCACAGGCTCGGGATGTTATGAGTATTTGGAACCTTGGAAACTTTAATAACCATTGAGGGCAGGAATCTTTCAGAAGCCCCAACTTGGCTGTAGCGTACGATATAATCACCAGTTTATTAAAAGAAACCAGTAATTATGCACGTAAGACAAGGGGAGGGTTTGAAGTGCTTCTCCTTCCATGCTGTATCAGCATTCTTCCTGGGGCACGCTCATGCATTTTAAGGATACAAGATTTTATCTTCCTTCAGCCCTTTGCTACACTAAATAATCACGTCTGTAGAGCTGTTAAAGTCATTTGCATCTTGCTTTATCCTCCCAGGACAGAACAAAAACAAGGTACCGAAAGATAAACAGAGACAGAATTCTAATCTAGAGGCAGACAAGTGCAGGAGACATCAAAAGGAGCTCAGCACAGGTTAAATGCATAAATAAGTGAACGTACAAGAGAACACAAGCACACACAGGAACACAGGGACACACACATACACAGTCACACACATACACATGTACACACACAGGAGTATACATTCACACACACAACACACACCAAGGAACACACATGGATATGCACACATGCATACACAGAAACACACACACACACACACACACACACATATATATATATATATATATGTATCACAGCTATATAGATGCATACATAGCCACATACATGCATACATGGGGACACACATGAACACATATGTGTACAAATGCACACACAGAAATACACATATACATGAACATACAGAGTTATATATATTCAGATAAATGCAGAGACACACACATACAGGTACACATAACAATGTATACATGCATACATAGCCATATAAATATGCATGTGCACATAGACATGCCCACATGTACATTCATGTAAACATATATAAATATATGCAGGAACACACAGGTACACATGCACATACAGGTACATATATATACACACATACACATGAACACACACATGCACACACGCACACAAACCATGCTGGAGAACAGAACTCTTAGAGGACACTCATCCTCCGGTGAAATACTAGACCAGTCCAGGAAACCATTCTATGGCTGACAAGTATCTGTGTTTCCTTTCAAGCATTTTCTGAGCCTCACTAACCACTACCTTCCCTGGTCCTGAAAATAATTATCGCCCTGGATGTTTGAAACCTGATGGTGCAGACACAAAATACAGAGCACAGCGCTATTATGGAGACTGGGTAATTGGTCTCCACAGTAATGAGGCTGGGAGACCGGGAGGGATCCAACGTGGAGAAAGGAATTTGAACTTTTATTATATTTTTTAAAATTATTCTTTTAATTTTTATGCAATATATTTTGATCTTTTTCTTCCCCCTCCAGGTCCTCCCAGACCCTCCCCACTGCTCTACCCACCCAACTTCATGTTCTTTCTCTCACAAAAAAAGAAAAAACAAAACAAACAAAAAGGCCAAACAAATTAAGTAAATGGATAAACAAATCCATTAAAGACAAGAGGAAAGCAGGTTCTATTTTGTGTTGACCAGATACTCCTCGGCACGGCTTGCCCTGGAGGGTGGCCGGGCGGGTGACACACCCTGCGTCCCTCCTGTGGAGAGAGCTGCTCTTCCCTCACCCAGCAAGCATCAGCTATGAACAGCTTCTGGATTAGGGGCGGGGCTTGGTGCCCACTTCCGCTCTCCTTACTGGGATTTCGTCTGTTTGAACCTGTGCAGTCTCCATGCGTTCACATGTCCGTCAGTCCTGTTGTGTCTGGATGACGCTCTTTCTGTGGCGTCACCCATCACCTCTGGCTTTTTCAATCTCCCCATACCCTCTTCTGCATAGACATCCCGTTTGGGAGTGAGTGCTCCAGAATCTCTGCATGTTGTCCAGTTACCGGTCTCTGTGACGACTACTGTCTACTGCAAGAAGCAGCTTCTCCTAGGAGGGGTGACGCAGTATTACGTGGTGCCAGAGCCGTGTAGTCCCTGGGAGAGAGGGCTCTGCTGGCCGGCATGGAGGAACAAAGGAATTGAGGTTACTTAGGAGAAGTGACTGAGAGGAGCAGCCAGGAAGAACTAGAACACCTAAGGAAGGTGCAAGGGACTGAAGGTAGCCTGGGAGGAGGGGCTTGGGGCCTGTGGGAGGGGCTAACTTTGAACTTCTTAGGAAAGATGTTACCAACACTTAGAAAAAAGACCTGAAAAGCCAACTCCAATGTCCAAGTCTCCTCTGTACCAGATGGGATGTGCTCACCAAGTCTCCGCTCTGCCAGGCCCCGACCGCACTGGCACTAAGAACTGAGGAGGGAACATAAATACGCATCCACTTGCAGAGCTCATAATATGATATGACAAATTAAACTCTGAACACAACCAAAGAATAATCCTAATTGAAACCTTAGCCAGCAATCATAAATGTACCACAAGTCAGATTTGTACTCTGTGTTATATGCATCAATTCAATCTATTACATCCAATATTAATCTGAGGAAGCTGTAGAAAGGTAATAAATCAAATTTTGTTTAAGGAAAATGACCAAATTTGTTAGGCAAATTGGAGAAAGAAAATCAGAAAAAGCGTGTGAAGTTAAGCATCTGAGGGGCAAGAAAACCTGAGCTTCGTGCAAAATATTCCTCGAGTTGAATACTTTGCCAAAGATGCAAGAAAAGATGAGAAAAAAAAAGTTTTTCAAAGGAACCACTGGCACACTGGTGACCACATCTCTACCCTTAGTTTTTTAATAACAGTTGTTTTATTAGACAATAAGGTAGAGATCAGTAGTTACAATTTAGAAAATATGGCCTTCAACATGAAAAGGAGAGGGCCATAAGCCATGCCCCTCCACTTGGCAGAGGAGCTATCAACAGTGAGGAGTGGCTGAAGAAGGAGAGGTCAGCTCAAGCCTCAGAAGATGGCCCCACACCCACGCACACACAATCGGCACTAATTGGAATCAGGAGGTTATCAATAACAAAAACCAATGGAGGACATGTAGGTAAGGAGGATATTTAAAAAGGTAATGATAGGTAGAGATGATCGAAATATGTTATATAAAATCTTCAAATCATAACAAAATATTTTGAAAAGGAAAGCATGGTCTTGGAGATACAACTTTGACTGGCTGATTGACAGGACATAGGAAACAATTTTCCTTCATGAGACAGGCCTGAGCATTGTGTAGGATAACTCATGTAAAGTCCTCTACACAATGCTCGATGTCTGAAGTTCATTGAACACATGTTAGTTCCCTTACTTCCTGACTACGAGCTCCCTCGGTGTTTGCTATAGGCCATTCTTTTTTTTTTGTTTGTTTGACTGAGGCAAGTTTATTTTGTTATAACAGCACAAATGGACTAATACAGTGAGAAACAGGGTCCACTAACTCAGTAGGTCTGTTGACAGATGTTGACTCAAGGGAGACCAGGCTGTGTGAGCATCAGTGACAATTAAACCATCAAGAGTCTGTAGAAGTTGACTACAGAGAGAAAATTGCATCTTTTGTCCTCATGGACTATTTGGAACCATAGTTACTGACTACTAACCAAGGAAAGAAAGAAAAGTTTTCAATGACAAAAATTCTGTCAGGAAGTAAAAAAAAAAAAAACACACCCAGAAATAATGCTCTTTTTTTCTTTTATTTTTCATTTTTCAGTTTTTGGGTTTTCTAAACAGGGTTTCTCTGTGTTGCCGTGACTCACTGACTGTCTTACAACCTGCTCTGTAGACCAGGCTGGCTCGAACTCCCATAGCCTCTGAGATTTGTGCCACCACCAGAAAAAATATTTTTTTGGCAGACTCAGAATTCATGGTTCTTTATACACATGATTAAACTTCATCTACGGATTACATTGGGGTAACTGGAGTAAGGAAGAACTGCAAGGTGTTTATGTGGTCTTGGAGCATGAAAGAGGCTGGGGTAATGGTGAGTCCACTAAACACCCATACGGTGGGTATCGTAGTGCCACATTGCTTTACCAATGAGGAAAACTAAGTGTAAGTGTTAAACATGAAATTCATGGATGACATGTATTGTGTTAGAATCCTATAAATAAACCACCATTCTATAGGGTCCAGGTATCCAGATCTCATCTAGGCCACCATTGTCCCTGGATTCACACTCCCCTTCTCACTCTGGGATATCTGAACTGTTAGATCCCAGTGGCTGCTCCTGTAGAGGGGATTAGCTACGCTTTAAATCCCATCTAACACCGTCTCTAAGCTGCTCCACTCCTAGCTTGTCCTAGAGTGGACGTGTGATTAGCTTTCTTTTTTTTTTTTTACAACTTTATTTGTTTGTTTGCTTATTTTTTAGTAAAACCAAAACTTATTCTAAACCACAGTCATCCTAGGGTCCCCCTGCCATATAGCCTCCCTGGTTCGCTACAGGCCATTCTTACAGTCTGGTGTTAAAATGTCATGAAGAGCCACAGCCTCATGATGTTTGATAAATTTTGTCTTTCAAACTCACATTACCCTAATAAAAGGAAAATCTCCAATTTAGGATTTTATTCTGCTTTGCAGTAATCCCCACAGGAGTAGAATAAGGTGACTCTTTGCTGAGTTAATCACAATGGAATGTGTGCATTAAGCTTGTGTTGTGTTTTGCTCGTGTGGGTCTGCACAGACATAGATCCTCCCGTGCACTGTGTGACTGTTTTGTTTTAATTTCACTGTTTTTCAAGACAATTCACTCTTCCATTTTTCCTTAGGGTCCCCCTTGTTGTGCCATACAGCACAGCCACTCGGTAAGGAGCCATCATCAAAAATTCCTAGAAGACGAATAAGAGGAAGTACTGAGAAGTCTAAGTATCCTCCAATTATCTTCCGATGTGTGCTGGTCGCGGTAATGCCGAGTGACACCCACACATGTGCCTCACCTTATCAAGAGTGGCACAGCACTCTGCTTTGTTATCCCTGTTGGCAGTTCCCCAGTTCAGTGACAACATGGTGCCTTGCCTCTCTTGTGTCTTGTGAAGGCAAGAAGATGAAAGAGTGACAGTGTGATACTGCTAAGTTATGGTCACCTATGGTCACCGTCGGGAGTCGTCTGGGTTCCACTGTGCACACACGTGAACCAAGATCCACAGTGCAATCATGCTCCCCCCCTCTTGTTTCCCAAAATGGAGCCAGTGGTTCTTCTGTAGCCAAGCAGGACTTTGATGAGACATGTGATGTCCAAGTTCATGCTCTTGAGCACAGATGTTTGACCTCTCCCCAAAACAGGATGTCCTGCCTGGAGGACAGAGAGTGGCTTACGTCAGTAAACAGTACATTTCCACCAATGCAATGAGTTAGAAGCTGGGACACAATCAGTGGGGTCTTCCGAATAGAAGAAGAAGGATTTATGAACAGAAACAAAATAAGAGTGAAATATTTTCTTTCTGTGTGGGTCTTCTCAACCCTCAAGAATAATATCCATGGAGTTTTACATGAACCCTGAGGCTCCCACAGCACTGAACCACTGAGCTGCAGACCCAGTTCCACCACAGAAGACTCAGTCAAATTAAACCAAGGTCCAAGTAAGGCATCTGTGAAGGTCAGTCAGACATTTCTATTTAATACATTTAGTATTTGGATGTCTCCTGATTAAGTATTTTGGAGCCTTATAATTTAGTCATTCACACTATTGAACTCTATTCAATTTACTTTCTTCCCAGCTCTGAAAAGGTTGCCCCGAGTTCTGTGTTTCCTCATATTGAATTTCAAAATAGCTAGTTTGCAGATATTTCCTTCTTCATTTATACATGAATTTAGTATATGCTTACTGAAAGGTAGTATAGCCTTCTCCAGGATGTTTATTTTCCAAGAACTTACTTTTTTGACCAGATTTTGCTTGCAGATTGACTCACTGGAAGTTTTACTGAGTTGTTTTTATCCAGCCAGCCAGCCAGCCATCATCCATCCATCATCCATCCATCCATCACCCATCCATCATCCATTCATCCATCATCCATCCATCCATCATCTATCCATCCATCACCCATCCATCATCCATCCATCTATCATCCATCATCAATCCATCTATCATCTATCATCAGTCCATCTATCCATCACCCATC
>CABHPQ010174619.1:21876-73267 GCA_902168405.1 Peromyscus aztecus
CATCCATCCATCCATCCATCCATCCATCCATCCATCATCCATCCCTCTCTCTTTCTATCCCATCAATTAGCTGGGTGCTGAGCTCAAGAATAGGCTCTGAACTGGTGACTGAGGGTATCAGAGGAGAATGAGGAAGATAAAACAAGGTCTTGTAGAATGGATAACCTGTGTTCTGCAAGTATGCCCTGATTTCATGAGTCCTATGCATTTCTGGCAGCCTGGAACCAGAACAGTTGGTTTGTGAGGAATGTCCACTCAAGAGTCACAACATCACAAAGCAGCCACACCTCAATCTTAAGAACTGGGAAGGTTGCTTATCTTGGAGCCTATTAATAGCTTTTGACCACTACAACAAATGCCCAAGATAACCAACTCACAAAGAGAAAAGGATTCTCTTGGCTCATAGTTTGGGAGGTTTTGGTCTATAGTCTGTTGCTCCCACCATGTTTAGGGCTGTGATGGGTACCTGGCAGAGCAGAAAGTCTCACTTCATGCCACAGATGCTATAAAAAAAGCAGAAGGAAGAGGCTGAAACCCACAGCTCAGTAGGAGAACACATTTCTAGTGTTCTCCTTCCTTCCCACTAGGACTCCTCTTAAAGCAGTGGTTCTCAGCCTTCCTAATGTTGTGACCCTTTAATACAGTTCCTCATGCTGTGGTGACCCCCAACCATAAAATTATTTCCATTGTTACTTCATAACTGTAATTTTACTACTGTATTGTATTGTAAATATCTGTGTTTTCTGATGGTCTTAGGCAACCCTGTGAAAGGGCCATTTGAACCCAAAGGGGTCAGGACTCACAGGTTGAGAACCACTGTTTTAAAGTTTCCACTCTCTCCCTCTAGCGTCAGCCAAGGACTGAGCCTTCATCATATGGGTCTTTGGGAGACTTGTAGAACCAAGCTACAGCAAGATCTTTAGTTATATGTTAGGTGACAGTAGTACTTTCTCGGGGTTTGTGAGAGGAAAAATGAAAAAAAAAATACAAGTACAACCCGTGGCATTCAACAAGTATGTGTTCAATAAACATTCATTATTGCTATTTTGTCTAGGCTTTCTCAGGTGAGGATTTGATTTGTTCTGAGCCCATCCTGGGATGACAAGCTGTCAACCTCTAGTCAGCCTCACTCTCGTCACACTCCTGTGCGGCAACATTGACTAAAAATAGACTGTAATTCCCCCCAGGAAAGAACTCAGCCTGTGCACCTGGGCCTTCCCATCTCACTAGGTAAACCCTGTCAGCTCCCTGACAATACGCTCATCAGACACCATGTGGTTCCCACTCTTGTACCCTAAGACAAAGAGAATCCAGGAACCACTCCCCCAGGGAAAGAATCTTGCTCATTAGACAAAAGCTACGAATTCACTTTTGCTGTAAACTCATTTTATTAGTTTCAAGAAATCAATGACAATAAAAAAAAATGTCTCCTAAGAATGAGAAGTAAGGCTGGATAGTGTAAGAGTTTTGTCCAATATGAAGTCTCTGCAAGAGATGGCGGGAGTGGTGGCCCACAGCCTCATCCCCCGCACATTCCAACCCCACCCTGTGTTCAGACACTGGGCTCTTTATTCTAAAATTAGAATGGCCTTGGTCTTTCTGGGCATTTTATGCCCTGTGCTATCTCTCTATGTTCTGTGAAGTGCGGGTGTGTTTCTCTTAATTTACAGAGACAATTTAAAAATCTCATCCAGTAACAGTTTCGTCAGGCTCTGCCTAATGATGAATAGTGGGGGGACCATTTCAAAGGTGTGTCTATGATTCATGAGGAAGACAGGATGCCAGAGTGTCACACTACATCGCATACATGCCAAGAAGGAGCCGAGTCTGCCCTCTGCCCAAAAAAACAGCCTCTCACCTGTGAATGTCATGCGATCTGAGGAAATAGCTAGAGAGGCTCACAGCACCCATGGGTTCCTCCCTGTGAGAACCAGTCAGGAGTGGGAGGGATTTCAGCAATAATGCAACCCGTGCTGACCACACACAGTCAGAGAAGCTGCCTGTAGCCTCAAGTCATGGCTTTGGAGAGCTCACCTCTGACACTAAGACAATGTAGTTTCCGTGGCATTTTGCCAGAAATAGCTACATAACAGATTGCATCATTATTTACTTTGGGGTTCCCTGGACAACATCTGGTGTCAGTCATTTTGTGCTAATTTATAGCCGCCTTCGCGGGCCACATAAGCCACCCTGGCCCATGACAGATCTCCTATCAGTACCGTGTTGTCTACACATCACCTGCCTCCCAAGGGCCCCTGTTTCCTTCAGGTGGCATCTCCACTCTCCATCTCTCTTGAATAGGAGATGACCCCCTTCTCCCACCACAGCCTCCAAATGCAAATCTGTCCTCCAAGCCACCGATTAACTTTCTCGGGGGAAGTCGTACACAAATAGTTTGTGACGATCGCAGCAGCTTTGGATGGATGACAATCAGATGCGGTGAGGAGCCTTCTCCAGCTGCACACAAAAGCACCCAGTGGTCCATGTTCTCTTTGATACACAAATTTCATTTACATGTTAAAATTAAAAATTAGTACATTTGATTTCATTTGTTCACATTTGTATTTATTTGTGTACTTGCAGAAGATCCACATAGGTCCCAGGGATCAAACTCAGGCTTAGCAGGCTTAGCAGCAAGCACCTAACCCATTGAGCCAGCTTGCTGGCCCTATTTAATTTGTTTAGAGCCTAGAAAATGTGCTGAAGATATAGCTGGGTGGGAGACCCCTTCCCTGGCTCACACAAAGCCCTGGATGGCCACCTTAGGGCCAGAGGAAAAGAGAAAAAAATATAGAGAGAAATTTTGGTAGACATTTGGAAAGATATACAGTTCTGATAAGCACTAGGTTAGTGTAGGCTCAAGCCTCTATGTGGATAGAAAAACTGAGTGCGCTAGGTAAGGCATTGAGGTGAGCAAATATGGAGAAAGATCTCCTGTGCTTTGCATGGAAACATCGGTGGGCATTGTCTTTGCTCTGGAGACGGTCACTGTACTCCATCGAGGCTGCTGTGACAAAGCAGTGTGGCCCCATTCCCTGCAGAGATGGAGCTGCTGGCAGCAGCACCCGCCACTGTCTGGGGTTTGCGGACAATCACTTTTATCACTTTTGCTGATGAATTTGAACCTATTGCCCACCCTCTTCACCTTGCACATGGCTGTTGTTAGAATTAGCAAATGCCTAAGCCAGCAGAGGGATGCTGTTAGTACAAAACATCACCCCTGAATATCAGAGCTCGAATGTTCAGTGCTCTCCAAGTTAACTAAATGAAGATGAATACAGGTTCCGCTCAGCTGTTCCAAATTACAATTCCTCACACTTGGCAGCAGAGTGTCCTTAGGAGCAGCCTAAGGACCACGACATCACTAAGTAAATAGTGCCACATCCTGTCTAACCTGGTTCTGGTTGTATCTTTTTTTTTTTTTTATCCTATTATTTCTGGAAATGAGATCATTGTCCCCTGACTACATAACCCCTCTAAATCTCCCAGGGCACTGCTGCTGGGAAAGCTGAAGGAATGGAGACCCTTCCCCCAACCCCGTGGATAAACTCAGAGCCCCACACTCCCTCCCCAAGAGTACCCAATTCCCAAGAAATATGCTAAGCTTTTCTAGTACGTCTCAGAGAATGCCCAGTCACCAATAACTCCAGAAGAATAATTCCATTGTAAAGGAATAGGGGAGGGGAACTCTAACAAATTGTCTGTAGTAAAAAATTCAGAGGCCGTAAAGAGGTGGGGGATGGTAACTCTGCCAAGGGGCGAATAAACAAGATCCTGGAATTCTTGTTTGTAGAATGTCTTCTTTAACAAGCTGTAAGCCAGCATCTTCAGATCACTCATGTAAACGCTTCCCAGGATGTCGGTCCTGATTAAGGATGTGTGAGGGTTATTGAGTTCTGAATTAGATGCACTTTAATAAAACAGTAGAATGTTCTTATCTGACTGCACCTGTATTGATTGTGTTCAAAAGGTCTGCCCTTGGATCCAGGTCAACGATTTTACATAAACTTACGGGAGAGTCAGACAGCGTGTTCATTTGCAGATGCTGTAGCTGTCCGATTTGTCAGGCTTCAGCACTCTGAGCCCAGAAAACATGGTTGCTGCCGAGTAAAGTTTATTTTTGCTCTTGTTACATTTTGCTTAATCTTCTGGCCACATACCCAGTTAATTTTCTAAAGACTATATTAAAAAGAGGATTTTATTTCAAGTGTTTTTATATTTGAAAATGTCTTCCACACAAATATGAAATACACAGTTAAATTTACTTTGGAAACGTAGCTGCATGTCTAAATAACACACAGTGAGCAATTTACGATTAAAATGAAAAGCACAGGATGAGAGACTCTGGAAAATGGGCAGATGCTGGCAAAAATCTAAGGGAGTCCATTGTACATTGTATCTATTTGTTCATAGAGAAGAAGTAAGCCCTGAGCTGAGACCGAGCACAGAGTAGGGCAGGAGGGGACGGGGTCAAGGGGTCATTTGCAGAGGAGGAGGACTGTGATCAGGCAGAGATGCTCTAGTGCTGCCTGACAGTATTCCAGAGGGAAGGGAATTGAGGGGAATGTGAGCAAGAGGCAGAGAAGGTAAAGGGGGGAGGAACATGATTGAAGCAAATTATATACATGGATGAAATCTCCCAGTGAAACTCATCACAGATAAGTATTATATGCTGATTAAAATATTTTTAAAATGTTTAGACAGAGATAGCTTCTCACACTAGGTACAACTAGGTGATTCTTCTAGACCACATTGAACTGGGTGTATGGACATGTACTTAATGGAGTTGGATTCACTGAAACCATGAGTTTTCTTGGAGAATCTCATGGAAGAATCGAGACACAAGAGCACCAAGGATGTTTTCAGGGGAGCGGGAGTTGTGATAGATCATGAGATTGATGGTGGGTGAGGAGGGGAGTTGGATATGAAGGGAGGGGTGGGTATTGGCAAGTGGGGAGCATTGATGAATTGGGGGTCTCCATTCAGATGAAGTCTTAGACACAGAAGTAACAGAGGAATGCGTGAGCTGAGGAGGAAAAGGTGAGTCTCAGATCAGAGACTTGATAGTCTAGAGAGTGTGGTTATTGGTTAACAATAAATGCAGGGAAATGGTGACGAATATGAACAGCAGGGGTGAGAGGCAGAGAGTGTATGTGGGAGGTGAGGAGAGCAGGGTGGGGGTAGGGTGTTCAGTGTTCCTTTACCTGAAGAATGTCACTAGAAATGAGGTACTGTGCTTTGGAGAAGAAAAAGAGAGAAGTGAGGGGATGTTGAAAGGAGGCCTGTGATTGCCGGCTGGAAGCTTAGATGCTTCAGAGACACTAGTGGGTTTATCTGATCTTATTTATTTATGCTAGAGAAGAAAG
Organism: Peromyscus aztecus; assembly: GCA_902168405.1. Classification (NCBI taxonomy): domain Eukaryota; kingdom Metazoa; phylum Chordata; class Mammalia; order Rodentia; family Cricetidae; genus Peromyscus; species Peromyscus aztecus. Next base: position 27,243 of record CABHPQ010174619.1, read on the forward strand.
ATCAACAATGATCCTTGAAGAGCAAGAAAGATAGTAGACAGCCTCCTGCTCCTCTGGAAAACATCATGTGGGAGGGGAGCTACCGACTGAGCCATACAATGGAAACTGTGCTTTTGGTGAGGTTACAGGGAGGGAGGCCAGGTCCGTGTGGCAGCCTGAACGTGAAGTATGGAGAGCAATGACATTCTAGGCAAGCAGCAGATTTGGCGAGGAGGGATAAAAAGAACAAAATGAAGTAAACAGAACCCATGCTTAATGGTTGATTCTGGATATCTCCTAGACTGGGTTAAGGTCATGTGTCTTAGAGTTTCTATTGCTGTGAGGAAACACCATCACCAAAAGCAAGTTGTGGAGCAAAGGGTTTATTTGGCATGCACTTCAGCATTGCTGTTCATTACTGAAGGATGTTAGGACAAGAACTCAAACAGAGCAGGATCCTGGAGGCAGGAGCTGTTGCAGAGGCCATGGAAGGGTGCTGCTCACTAGCTTGCTTCCCATGGCTTGCTCAGCCTATCTTCTTATAGAATCCAGGACCACCAGCCCAGGGATGGTACCACCCACCATGGGCTAGGCCCTCCCCCATTGATCACTGAATGAGAAAATACTTTACAGCTGGATCTCATCGAGGCATTTCCTCAACTGAGGCTCCTTCCTCTCTGATGACTCTAGTGATGGGAGAATGCTTTTCTGTACACTGCAAATGTGTGTTGTTCTGATTGGTTGATAAATAAATCTGTTTGGCCTATGGCAAGGCAGCTTAGAGGCAGGCAGGAAATTCAAAGAGAGAGACAGGAAGAAGGTAGGGAGAGACACCAGCAAGCCGCCCAAGGAGCAATATGTAATGGGATGCAGGCAAAGCCACAGAACATGTGATTGATACATAGATTAATAGCTATGGTCTAGTTTAAGACATAGAGCTAGCTAGCTAGCTAAAAGCTTGAGCCATGGCCATGCAGTTATAATTAATACAAGCCTCTGTGTGTCTACTTGGGTCTGAGCGGCTGCTGACCAGGTGGGACACAGAAAAACTTTCAGCTACACTCTAGCTTGTGTCAAGTTGACACACAAAACCAGCCAGCACACCAGATGTGATAGCTAGTGTCAGCTGGCAACTTGACAGGTTCTAGAATCACCTGTCACTCAGACCTCATGTCCCCATGCATAGCTATGAGGCCAAGTGGCCACCAGTGAATACTTTTAACCTGAAGTGATACAGGCACTGTGGGTACTTTTCCTGCTATCATGACAAGTAAAGGAAGAGAAGAAGGGCTTGTTCTTGCTCACAGTTCAAGGGTAAAGTCCATCGTGTATGTGTGGGGAGAGGAGCCAAGGCAGCAGGGCTTGAAATAGTTGGTCACATGACACCCACAATCAGAAAGCAAAGAGAAATGAATAATTCTGCTGCTGCTCAGTTCCTTCTCTCCACTCACACAGGCCAGGATCCCAGCCTAGGGAATGGTGCCACCCACAATGGGTGGATCTTCCTACTTCAATGCAGTCAAGACAGCCCCCACAAGCAAGCCCAGAGGCCTCTCTCCCAAAGAGTTTAAATTCTGTCAAGTTCACAATGGTCACTAACCATCACAACAGGTAAGGTACTGATATAGGTTAACTGTCTGTTTATAATGTCAATAGCATTTCCAGCAACAACAATCATCTGCTCTTCTGTTTGAGAAACTAAAAAAAAAAAAAAACTAGATATGGATTTGGAGTGGACCTCGGGGAGCCCCAAGTACCCTAACTCACTGCTTGCCAGGTCACCATCACTTTTCCTGAATCACCACGACTGCTATCAGAACTGCCAAGCTAAGATTCAGAAGGGACAGCACCAGAAAGGATGGATCTGGGCCCAAACTGCCATGAATAAAGCCTAAGAAACTCTTTCTCTTACAGGGGACAGAAATTGCAGGGTCTGGTGCTGGCAGAGGAGAAAAGTATTTAAGGCTGGAAGCGGGTTAGCCCTGGTAGAGTGGCCACCCGGGGACCATTACAGACATTATCCTTATCATGGGTGTTCTGCCCATTAGCCAGAATTACCAGAAGATTGAAAGTGAACAATGAGGGACCAGAGAGTGCTCCTCAGGTCCAGTCCCAACCACACTGGCATTAGTACAGGCTCAGCTTTCCCCTTACTCCATGCAGAGACGAGGAGAGTAGCTTCTTTTTCCTGCCTCCTGTGGAGGGGGAGCAGGAGAGGGCGCTAACAGCTAGGGAACCAGAGCCAGGAGATAGAACATGTCTAGGGTTAGAAACTTCCTGGTCATGCAAGCCAAGACACAGAGGGAGGTCCTGGAAAGGGCTGCCAGGGGCTTCAAAGCATGTCAGCCCTGGGTCTTCTCTTACCACATCCTTACTGCTGAATAAGCTATAGCCCACTGTGGGGCACCAGCAGACATTTGTTGATTTGTTTTAGTTTGAAGCCTTCATGCTAAACCTGCCTTGGAACAGCAGAGACTGAGGAGTGAATGGATTTCAATGAAGCCACTTACCCCTCCATTTCAAGGAGATCCTTGAATAGATTCTTCAAAATCAAACAAAAGTGCAATTAATTGTATCATAGATGCTAAGGAGCGCAGACGTAGAACCACAGGTCAGAGTCTATTCACACTGTAATTGCTTCCTATAAACATATTTCTTCCCAGTCAACATTGCCTTAGACTGTACCTATTTACCCATCACCCTACAAACCCAAAGTAAGCAAAGGCCACATATGTGGACCAAATGCTCTCTCAGCCACATGTAAACATTAGAAATCCAGATCTCCATAGGCTGTATTGATTGCAGTAGATTGTCAAAAAAACATACTTGGCCCAAGCCCAATCATAAACCTAAGATGTTTAATAGACCTTTGGGTGAATCACAAGGGATTATGAAAACTCTAATACAATGAAGAGATGGCTCAGTGGCTACAGTACTTGCTGTGCAAGCATAGGAATATGAGTTGGGGCCTGCAGCATCTATCTAAAAGGCTGCTTATAGCCATACACAGCTGTAACCCAGCATCAGGGGAGGAGCAGGGTAGAACCAGATGGACCTTAGGGGTTCCATGCATAGCTAATGCAACAGGGGCAGTGAGCTTCCAGGTTCAGTGAAAGACTGTCCCAAAATATCAGGCTAAGAAGCAATTGACAAAGACATCTCAATGTCAACCGCTGACTTCTACACATTCTTGCACAGACGAGAGAGCCAACCACATACAGTTACATACACATGCATACAACATACAAACACTGGGAATTTGTGATTTCATGTCTCCAGTCGTTGCTTAAGGATATGGCAGATCACCTGACATAGTCACCACTCTCCAAAACCACCTTTAGATGACCATAAAAACCCACAGCCTTGAACCTGCTAAAGAAAGCCAGGTGCATTAGTTGTAGAATTCTCCCCACTATACTTTTGAAGCACATTTGAAAGGGCTATGTTCCAGCACTGACTTAGTTCTGCCAGATGGGGGACCTGGGAGCAGTGGTATTGTCCTGCACAGTAAGGGCCAGCAGAACACCTCAGCAGGAGAGCCAGCTGAGCATTTCCCAGACTGAGCACTAATGTGAACCCAGAAATGCTTTTAGGGAAGTAAGAACAGAGGAGAGATTGACTTGTTTGTCTGAAGGGACCCTGCTTCCTTTGGCTGTGAATAGTTGCTGTTGGCTGTGAATAGCCACTGTTGACAGTGGAGCTGAAGAAATACCAGATCCTTCCTGCCTCTGAATGCTAAGTCCAGGAATCAGGCACAAAAAGTGTTTGGGGAACTACCGCTAATCCTTGCCAAATGTTTATTGGTTGATGGCAAAATGAGAAAGAGCAATGGCAATTCAGGGAGTTTGCTGCAAACCTCAGCATAGTCCTAAGTATCGTCTTATTTTCAAAATGAACTTTCAATTCTGCCTTTAATGTCAAACGTCCTTGGTGCAGCTATGATGCTCTGTAAGAGAGGGTGGCCACGTCATTTGATTTCCTTTATAGTGAGTGTCCTTGCTGGCAAAAAGTGAGCCTGGCAACACTGTCAGCCTGTACTTCCTCTGGGGGCTTTTACCATCTGGGAAATGGAAAAGGGGGGCCTCTTTAAAGAGCAGGAAGGCAGCTGCTGTAAGGGGTGGGGGGGTCTTTACTCTCTTTCATTATGAACTTTTGGCAGAAATGGCTGCATCGTCTCAGAATTGTAATGAGTGCCTGGCTCTGTTGAGAGAATGAGCCCAGAAGCGCCCTCCTCCACCTCCCAGGCAGGAGCATTTCACAACCCAAGAGAATAGAGCAGTGATCTTCTTAACACAAACCACAAGGTACCAGACAAGCATCATCTGTGTCAAGTGTGTGGATCCCCTGTTAGAATTGAAATCCAAAGGGTTTTCATTCTTCCAGAACACAAGTCATGCCAAGGTGTCGTTCTAAGAATGGGAGGCAGGCAATACGGTGGTCTGATGAGTCTTGAAAACAGGGTGGGTGAGGGACCATGATTAGCATCGCTTGGTTGAATATTGCCTCCTGATCACTTCCTCTCTGGGAGTCTCTTTTCAGACACACTTTCTCTTAAGTCCTTTAGTGCAGCACATCCTTCACCTGCTGAAGCATTCTGCTTCCTTTGCTTTTTGTTCTCCTGACTTACAGTAGTTCATCTCTCCAGCCAGAGCCATGTCCAGGGAGCATTTCCAACTCTAAACATCTGGCACAGGTTGGATCAGAGGTGAACGCATCTTCTTCTATCACAAACACAGAACTCACCCCCAGAGTCCTCAAAGGAGCTCATCTGCCCCTGCTCTAGTATCATGCCAGTCTGGTATAAACCCACTCCTCAATCCTCCCAATCATGTGTTCAGTCAATAGATTCTATTCTCAAGTGTACTTTGACTGATGACTGTGTTCTCAACATGGATAGTGCTGTCTTATCTTCAACTGCTTAAATGTCTTCCCTCACAGGAGAGTAGCTTGAAGGAGTCAGTGCCATTTCCAATGCCTGGTACAGAGTGTGTGATATGTAGGCAGTGCCCCAGCCCAGGGAGATCTGATACCTAAATATCTCCTATTGAGGGCACTCGGTGTCTTGGGCATGAGGGAAGTTCATGTCTATTATGTCACTGAAAACTGCACTTCTCCCTATCCCTTATGTATGTCTTACCCCTCGCACAGATAAGAGAAGTCAGGTGACTTCTTTATGCCACCTTCAAGCACACGATGGGTGATAGAGCCATGATTCAAGCCCGAAAACTTGGTTCTGATTCTTTTCAATGAACATTTTGCCATGCAGTCTCGGTGCTGATTGAATAAGTTAATGAGCTGACACTCACTAGAAGGCTGAGGAGATAACACGCTGACAAATGCTTGCAGTGCAAATGTAAAGACCTGAGCTTGGTCCTCAGAACTCACATAAAGAAATATCAGACCGAGCGGCACACGTAAATAATCCCAGCGTTGTGAAGACAGAGGCCAGTGGATCCCTCGAGCTCACTGGCCAGCAAACTTAACCAAATGTAAGGGAGTTCTAGGCCAAAGAGAACCTCTGCCTTAAAAAAAACAAGGTGTGCGGTGCCCTGAGGAATTACACTAAGGTTAACACCTGACCTCTGCATGTTTGCATATGCACACATATGCACACACACACACACACAGAGAGAGAGAGAGAGAGAGAGAGAGAGAGAGAGAGAGAGAGAGAGAGAGAGAAACAGAGAGAGAGAGAGAGAAACAGAGAGACAGAAAGAAAGAGAGAGAAAGGTGGGGGTATAATGGCATGCATTAGGATTACAGGAATGCCAGAGTAACATACATACCCTATAGCATAGCACCCCTTATATAACAAATTCAAATAGCAGAAATTCCCCTACCAACCTCAGATTCTGAAATCCTGCTAAATATTTCCTTTAACAGTTTACACATATGTCTATCGATTATAGAATGTCTCATGTTGCATTAATGTCAAAACTGTTTGGGAACAGTCCATAATGAATGTCTCCACTGAGCTGAACACATTTCCAATCTCCCGAGTCCTTTTCTAATTCTCCTTCTAACTCAGTCTGGGAAATTTAACATGTAAATATATTTACCACAATAGTTCAAGTTTTAGTCAGAAGGGAAAAGAAAACACAATTAAGCAAGAAAAAATCATAGTTTTAGAAAAGATAAATAAAGCTCACAATGTGGTGATTGGAAAAGTTCTGATGAGTAAATAGACAAAGAAATATGCTTCCTACCTTCTCATTCACTGAATATTGACTAAATAAGTGCTGGAATGTGGGCTGTTCACAGATTAATTTGCCAGTTCAGTGTGTAAACTCCTCCGAGCTTCGCCAAGCTGGACTCAGTCCTCTCACCTAATTTCATTACAGCTCAGAGAGATGAAATAAAGGGGAAGATGAATGATATTTGAAATTAGTATTTCCCTACCCAGGGCTAATCTACAAACCAGATATTATCAATTTTTTATCCCATTCCCAAATCAAATAATTTCAGAGACTCGATACTGACTGCCTATAAAACTGAAATCCCCAGTGAGCAAGAATCACAGCTGTGGCTTACTTCCCCCACCACCAAGCAAATTCATTCATCTGGACTTAGATTTCAGCCTAGACTCCCATGGAAGGAGAGGGTGGGAGTCCAAGCTTGGCAGTCTCTGAAGACCTTGAAGAATTGGACCTAAATGCATCGGCACGCCTTTGTGCACCATACAATAGGAACTTGTGAAGATCCTTTCTTACTGGTCATTTACTTTTCCTCTCTTGAAAGACATTCTTTGGTAATGTGGCCCCCTTGGCATCTTAAACATCACGCAGGCTGTTACAATGGTGCCATTCAGGACTGTGCTAGAGGCAGGCTCCATGGGATCACAAACAGGAACTGGAAAGTTAGGCGGGTTCCCAAGGACTCGGTGGCCAGACACTGGGCACAGGGCAGCCAATGTCTCCCGACCAGGAGATGACAGAAACAGTCTTGGGAGAAAAAGACACTGAGGACAACCCTGTCCTCTTATGTTCTTCCTTTCTATTTGTCAGAACAAGCCACACTGTTGTATATTTTAGAAATTCTGTGGGAGATAAAAATGTGATTTTATTGTGGATGCAAAGTATAACATGGAGACTGGCAATTTAACCTGTTATTTGATTGGCAAAGTAAACTAGGAGGGAAAAAAGCCTTTTAACAGTGGTCTAAGTTTAATTTCTAAATATCAGATCCTTGAGGCCCCAATGTTCTTACTATTCAAAGGCAATCATACACAATGTGTGTGTGTGTGTGTGTGTGTGTGTGTGTGTGTGTGTGTATACACATACATATATATTATTTTGTAGGGACTTGTCCACACCCATTTCCACCCATTTCTCTCAGGACAAAACAATCTAGGAAAATCAAGTGAGAGGCCTCAATGAAAACAAATTCAAAATACGCTGTAAAAATGTCTATGTCCTCTCATCAGTGAGCCTACTCAGAAGTCCTCAGCAATATTATTTAACTACCCATTGGGACAATAAAGCAAAGTGTATGGGCATTATCTGAAACCAGTGTTGGAGGTCACATTAGTGTCACTCTCCGGAGCATGTGGTCCCCCGGGGACACTCTTGTTATAAAGCATTACTACACAAACTAGAAATGGGGCTGGTCAGATGAACGTCTTCAGCAATGGAGAATCATGATGACCTTCCTTCTCATGGAGTCAGAACAAGCTGAAGAACCCTTTTCTCCAGCAACAATGCTCAACCAAAATCCCCTTCTTATGAGACTTCAATGTAATGATGGTCATTGAAAAGCACTGGGCACTTTGGAATGTCACTTAAACCTATAACCATGGGCAACTTATTTGACAAGCAAGCTCCATTAACAAGGCAAAGAAAATTAGCCTTTGAGTTTCCAAATTTCCAGTCACTCATTCAGAAGAACATGGAGGCTCGCTCCTCCCTCAGCAGGCACAGCACACATGGACACCAGCTCAGGCTTGCAGTTCAGAAAAGCTGCTCTCGGGGCATGATGCAGGCTGGAGGGATCCTTTCCAGATGTCTGCAGTGTCCTCGAGGAGAAGCCACAGGACTTCAGTGCATTATAAGTTGCCGCCCCAGTCAGAGGTAGCTGAACATTCTCTGTCACGTGACTGTATCAAGGCCAGAGACTGCTGTTTCAGTCAAAGGGGAGTCTGCTGCTGGGCACAGAGACTGGAGTCAGGTGCTTACCCAAAGAGTCACACATTCACTCAGAATAAAGGTATTCTGATCGCTTCCATGGTTCCAAGGGGATGCTGGAGAATGAGTATGATTGATACGATGGTGAGGTTAGGAGAGGATAAGAATTCCCTCACTCCTGCAGAACCATCATGGCCCTTGGTCACAGGGACCAAGAATAAGCCTGTAAAGTGATGGATGACAGACAACACTGGTGTCCCATACTGTCTAGGTGAAGTGGAAACATCCACCAAAGCAAGCTGAACAGAGCTAAAGAGATCTCCAGAGGAGATGGAAGAATCTGAGGCGACAACACACGAAGTGATCAGGTCCTAGCTATCATATAAGGTTCTCAGGAAAAGTCTCTGCCAGTAGCTGTCAGACCTGTAAACCAGACATAGCCATCGGTGGACTTGGACCGGAGAGAGTGGCTGGAACCTCAACACTCTCCCAAGGACAGCAAAAGGGACATAGACACCCACTATAAATACTATAAATGATCGAACCTTCGTAGCAGCTTCCCTGCCTGGACCTGGCTTGAGACAATGAAGACATTTATTCATTGGCTGTCTGGTTAGCCAGTGTCTAATCAGAATTTTGAGGGCAGTATAACAGAATAAATTACTAGGAATTCCTAACAGCCCAATTATAAGACTTCTTTATAAAAGTGAAAAATATCTGTCTAGGATAATGCATCACCGCTGAGCATACAGCTCTGACATCACTTATTAACTGAAGACGGAGGTTTTTAGACTTCTTAGAATTCAATGGTATAACCTGGCAAAAGCATAGCCGTGTGGTGTTAAACCTGATCCATGGCCACTTGAAATGAACTACTCATATGGGAGCTGGGAATACCTTGAGAAATGACACCACCTTTTCTCACAGAGACAGAGGTGCTAGCAGCCCATTGCACACAGCACATGCTCACGGAGATAGGGGAGAGTGCTTGGAGGCTACAGGAAAGGAGAGCTGACCTGGGTGAAGGCATCCGGAAAGGGCAACAAGATACAGCATCTGCACTGTGTCGGCCAGGGCAGTGACAACAGGACCTGATGCGCCTAAGGCTACCACCAGACAAGATGTTTTTTCAGGTCGCTGTCTGTCACTTCCAAGAGCCTCAGGGTCATCGTATCTGCAGCATCCTGGTGGCCTGCCTGGGTTTTGTTTGTTTGCCTCTGTCTGAGTTCTGGCAACATCTGATACTGCTTTGCAGTCATCTGCCTGTTTGGTTGGTTCTGTTTTACTCAACCACCTGCTTGAGTAAGAACTATTTGACAGGAGGCTGACCCCGTGCCAAAACACAATTAGGTAATTGATTATCTAGGGACGGGTGTGAATTAAATCCGGCTTCTACTCATCACAATACGCAGAGAAGGGGGATGTTATAGCACCAGCCCTTAAAAACAGCTGCCGTGGCTTGCTTATTGATATTTAAATTCGTATTTAAATTGAAAATCGTGTTCTCCGAGGATGATGTTCAGTAAAGAATAGAGACTTACTTTGACGAAAATAAAAAAGGAAGGAAGTATTACAGCAGAGCACTTGCCCCGCTGCGCACGGCAGAGGATTTTCTTAGCAGCAATATGGAGAAGGAATTTTTTAAGCACAATATCTTGGTCTCTTTTCCTGTCACCCTGAGAAGAGCACCTTAAAGGAGAAAGGGCTTCTGGGTAAGCGTCCATCACTGCAGGCTGGTCAGGGTGGCAGGAACCTGAAGTAGCTAGTTATATTAAATTCATAACCAAGAGTAGAGAGTAATGCATTGATGCATGCATGCTCATTCAGGCCGTGACATGTTGCCACACACATGCAGACTGGGTCTTCACAACTCTCCTAACCCATGTATTATATATATATATATATATATATTTGGATGCTTGGTCACCAGGAACTGGAACTGTTGGAAAGGATTAGGAGGATTGGGAGGTGTGGCCTTGTTGGAAGAAGAGCATTACTGGGAGAAGACTTTTAAGTTTCAAAAGCCCATACCGAGCCCAGTCTGTCTGTCTGTCTGTCTGTCTGTCTGTCTCTCTCTCTCTCTCTCTCTCTCTCTCTCTCTCTCTCTCCCTCTCTCTCTCCCCCTCCTTCCTCTCAGATCAGAGTGTAGCACTCAGCTACTTCTCCAGCACCATATCTACCTGCTGCCGCCATGCTTCCTGCCTTGAGAAGGGACTAAACCTCTGAAACTGTAAGCCAGCCTCCAGTTAAATGCTTTCTTTTAAAAGAGTTGCTTTGACCATGGTGTCTTTTCACAGCAATAGAACAATGACTAAGACACTAACATAATCCTGATATTGAGATTGACTTCCAAGGTAATTCTACACAGTGTCAAATTAACAAAACTAGCCATCTCAACTCTACCCCCTGTCAACTTGAGACCCAAGCCCATCCCTTTTAAATCATAACCTTCTATCCCTTGTCTCTACAGGTTCATGGCCATGCTATCATATAAAATACATTCAATCCAACCTTAAAAATCCCCATAGTCATCAATAGTTCCAGTATTTCGAAAGACCAAGGCCTCTCTACTGTGAGCACCTATAAAATAAAAATAAAACAGAAGGACAAACACGGTATGTACTCACTCATAAGTGGATACTACATGGAAAGCAAAGGATAACCAGGCTACAATCCATAGCCCCAGAGAAGCTAGGTAAAGAGGAAGACCATAAGAGGGGCATTCATGGATCACCCTAGGAAGGGGAAAGGGTTAATATCTCCTGGATAAATTGGGAGGGGGTTGGAGGGCAGGAGTTGGGGAATTGCAACATGAGTGATTGAGGTGATCGAGATTGGGGAGGGATGGAGATGGGTAGCAATAGAAAGAGTTTTCTTGATAGAGGGAGCCATTATGGGATTAGGGAAAAATCTGGTGCTAGGGAAATCCCCAGGAACCCACAAGGGATAACCCCAGCTAAGACTCCTAGCAATGATGGAGAGGGTGCCTGAACTAGCCTTCCCCTGTACTCAGATTGGTGACTACCCTAATTGTCATCATAGAACTTCATCCAGTAACTGATGGAAGCAGATGCAGAGATCCACAGCCAAGCACTTGGCTGAGCTCCTGGAGTTCAGTTGAAGAGAGGAAAGAGGGATTATAGGAGCAAGGGGGTGGGGGTCAAGATCGTGATGAGAAAAACCACAGAGCAGCTGACCCTAGCTAGTGGGAGCTCAGACTCTAGACTGACAGCTGGGGAGCCTACATGGGATTGAACTAGGCCCTCTGAATGTGGATGACAGTTGTGTGGCTTGATCTGTTTGTGGGGCCTCTGGCAGTGAAACCAGGACCTATCTTGGGTACATGAACTGGCTTTTTTATAGCAATTTTTTTTTTTTTTTGGTTTTTTGAGACAGGGTTTCTCTGTGTAGCTTTGCACCTTTCCTGGAACTCGCTTTGGAGACCAGGCTGGCCTCGAACTCACAGAGATCCGCCTGCCTCTGCCTCCCGGCCATGAACTGGCTTTTTAGAGCCCATTCCCTATGGTGGGATAATTTACTCAGCCTTGATGCAGGGGGGAGGGGCTTAGTCCTGCCCCAACTTGGTATGCCAGCTGGTGTTGACTCCCCAAGGGAGGCCTTACCTCCTATGGGGAATGAATGGGGGTGAGATGGGGGGAAGTGGGGGAGATGGGAGAAGGGGAAGGGGAGGAACAGTGGTTGGTATGTAAAATAAGAAAAATTTAAAGAAAAAACAAACAACAAAAAAAAAACCAATTTACACACTTTCAACATATGATAGTAGAGTAAATGCTTTCGTTCCAAAAGGAAAGAATGATCTCACCAAAGTGTAAAAACAACAGGGAAGACACAGAATCCTTCAGCTCCATGTTTGGCACGTTGAGCTCTTGATAAAATTGGCAGGGCTCCCAAGGCTTGGTTAGCCCCACTCTTCAAACTCCTAAACCACATAGTACACACAGCTTCTCCAATAAGCTTACTCTGCTCCATGCCTGTGGCCCTCCTTTGTAGATAACACATGGTCCGGGCATCTCTACTATTTTGAGGTCTCCGTGCAGCTCAGGCTTTATCTTTATAGCTTCACACAATGCCTCTACGGACCCCTCCATGGTGTCCAGCCGCAGCTGCTCTCTATGTCCCCCTAATTTTTTTTAACTTTCATGTCTTTAAAACAGTATCATGAGAAGAATGTTACTAAGTCCTGCTGTCACCTTGAGATGTAACCCAACCCGTTGAATGTGTGTACTGACTCTGAGAAACCACTTTCATATTGCTCTAGAACAGAATGCTATGATTCTCCTTAATGGTGCTAATTCTTTAACAGTCACAGTTGCTTTGTTGCCTGAACTCTCCTTGATGAAAACTTAAAGCTTGCCCATGCACCTTCCCTTCATTAAACAAGTCAGTCCATTTTCTCTCAGTTCAACTTGACCCAGGTTCTCAGGGCAGGGGCAGAATGAAGCCAAACCTTGGTCAAAATATCACAAAGATGTTCTGTAGCCCATTTTCTAGAGTCCTTGTTCCTCTCTGAAACCTCAGGAGCCAGTCCTGACTGTCCCCATTTCCCTTAGCATTGTTCTTACAAAATTCTACTGGAATGGCTCATTAAGCTCTGTTTCTAGCATTAGATGAGTTCTCTAGCCCAAAGCTCCAACTCTTCCATACTCTTCCCACAAAAGAATTCTGAAGGCCTAAATGGCACATGGTCAACTTTATTACATCAAGGGTTCCCACTTTTTGGTGTCCATCTCTGTCTTCATTTCATTTCCTGTTTCTGTGATAAAACACCCTGACCAAAGAACCTTAAGTAAGAGAGAGCTTCTGGATTAAAATCCATCATGGCCAGCAAATCAAGGTGGTGGGAACTTGAGGCAGTTGGTCACATTACAATCACAGTCAAGAGCAGAGAGAAATGACTTACAGGCTCCCAGTGCTCAGCTTGTTCTCTCCTTCTCACTCAGTCCACAGCCCAGCCCATGAAGTGGTGCTATCCGCATGCAGGGAGGGTCATCCCGCCTCCATGAACCCAACCGAGAAAATTCCTTATAGGCATGTCATAGCCCAACCTAACTTTGATATTGAGACAGCCTTCATGGGTGATTCTACATTGTGTCAAGTCAACAATCAATTAAACCATTCCACATGCCTTGCACATGCAAAGGAGAAGGAAAGCTGAGGACAGACGGTATGGTTGCCTTGCCAGCTTTCTATAATGGACATTTGACTTGGAGAACACACTAGAGGAATTGGAATTTTCTCCTAAAAAATGTTTTAGTTTCATAAATCTAAAGCAATCCTGAAGGCACCACAGGGCCTGCCACCTCAGAGAGCCAGTGTGAACAGAGGAAAAGCCACATGTCCATGAGCTGTCCTCACAGGCACCACTGAGGAGAGCCCATACCCCCAGACAGCCAGGCTACAGGAGTGCACCACTGCCTCATCATTTTCTCTAATAACTGAGCTGTGGCTTCTTTATGCTTTTCTCTTCTGCTTTGATTTTCCTCCTTTTTATGCTGTGTGTTGCTGTTCCCATGGATAATAGACCTATCTGTATTAATTTTCTTCAAAGGGCCCTTATCCCTAATGTCCCAGACTTTCAGATGATACCTGCTAAAGGGTATAAAAGCATCTACCCCAATGCTTGGCCCATTGATTCAGTACCTGGAACAGCTCCTTGCCCACCTGTAGATCAGGCTTCATGTGCCCTACAAAGGGATAACCCTACCTTCCCTTGCTATTGGAGCCTGATGGCCAATCACAGCCTCTCTCTCTCTCTCTCTTCTTATCCTCTCAGCCTTGTTCATTTGGTTTGAAAGTTTGATCAGGCCACATTTGCTTTTCACTTCCACCCTCTTCTCTCTGTAGATGCTGAGCTCACATAAGCACACACTTGACCCTCCCTCAACCTTTAGCTACATTTCCCACCCAAAAGCCAGCATGTGACTCAGAAACTCCAGCCCTTGGTCTTTATCAGAGAAAGAAGCCAAGAACCTAGGATGGAAATACAGTGTTAACTCTAAACAGAAAAAGAAGACAGGAGTAACAACAGATAGTTGAACAAATCACTCCCCATCCCCGATGACTCCATGAAGTCAGGGCATTGTCTTGCTTACACTCCATGTCACGGGGGCTCCCCTGAACCCCATCACATGAAGATTTTCAGCATTATCGTGACAGTCCTCTTCTTCCTCACTTACTCTATGTCTGCTCTTTGGACATCGTGCATGCCTTTGTGCTCCATTCCAACTGTGTTCTGCTACAAGGCATTGTTACCTACAATGTACAAAGTGGAAAGCAGGGTCCAGAGCCAGGTGGCAGTGGCGCACGGCTCTAATCCCAGCACTCAGGAGGCAGAGGCAGGTAGATCTCTGTGAATTCGAGGCCAGCCTGGGCTACAGAGTGAGATCCAGGAAAGGCGCCAAAACAACATAGAGAAACTCTGTCTCAAAAAAAAACAACAAAAAAAAGCAGGGTCCAGATGAAAGTGATTGATATTGACCCTCCTCATCACCCATGAGGCAAGGGCAGACTCTGAGGAAAGACCGCTTTCCCTCCTTACCTCAGTTTAACTTCTAAACCAACCACAAAAACATGCTTCTTCAATCATGTATGCTATTCTGTATCCGACTTTTTCTCTGTCTACACCACTTTCCTCTCTGATCTCAAATGAACTGAGTCCTGCTGGGGACGAAGTCATTGGAGTCTGCGGACATTCTTTCACTTCTTCCCTCAAGACCAAATGTCCTCAGAAGCCACTGGACAGACTACAGTCCATACTCCCTCAGTCTAAGTTTGCCTTGTCTGCAGCACTTCCTGAAAATGCCTCTTTAAGACCGCAGCTGACCTTGTGGGGTCTGATCTTCAACTCATTTCTGTGCCTCATTTTCATCTACTTCTCTGTAGCACAAGCACTGTTGCTTCTGAGTTCTAGACTCTTCTGCTGCCCAAATCTCCAAATCAGTCACCAGGCTTGTCCAAATTTTCCTTTGTACTGTCCTTGCATTTACATCCATATTTCCTTCCCAAACTCCAGTTTTTATTACATTCCCTAATCATTTCCAGCAGGAGTAAGTCAACAAGTTTTCAATAGTGTTGAACAATTCCCTCGATTTCCTTTTCTGTCTCTGCCTCCGGCCTAACCAACATCACCACAAAGTTCCCCTGCATGAGCTTCCATGGAGGTATCCATTATTTCTTCCCATTCCTTGACCTCAAGCTCAGGCAAGAGACCAGCACAGAAGATGCCAGTTGGAAATCATATTGCATAAAGCCCTCCTCTGGTTGCTTGTGTGGGTCTGTTTATTTCAGCTAGTCTCACGGAGGCCAGGGAAGGATGAATGTCAACATCTAAAACATCTTCAAACGTATAAGTTTGAAAAGCCTTTCATTCATCAGTTATGTCTTCTAACATAATAGAATTAATGCACAATCCATGGGAACTTAAAAGGGAACATGTTTGAGCAGAGTGAGCCTTGATTCTGTGAGCCCAAGAGTAAAAGACTGAAATGTTACGTTAAATGCAAAGATTCAAGGCAAATTTGCCAAATTCCATGATATAAAGTCCGCATGGGGAAGCACTTACAGCGAACTTCACAGGCTATGCTGACCAACTGGTCTGGTCACATCCCGTCTTCTCCAAGATCTCTGTCCGCTTTCCCACAAAACTAAGAGACCAGTACACAAAGGACACTTCTTAATTATACATTATCTAAAAATGGTTGATGGCCACAATTAGACAGTAAGTCCCTGAAGTTCAGGGTGATATCTCCTGATTTCCTACAGTTCCCTCCAAATTCTGCTGTTTTAGCCAACTGATTGTTTAAAAATAAGGTAACTTAATAAATTCTCAAAGTTTTCATATGGATTTTGTCTCAATCACATTATTCTGCATGTAAAAGTCTCTTAGTGTCCTTCCTAGAGTGGTATATTTACCTGTACAGATTTCTGACTTGACTAATGTTTGGGGTATGTGCATTTTATTTGTGAGTAATTCTACTAGTACTGGTCCATTTACAGCAGTGTGTGGTGGTATTGTATTCCCCAAAATATTGTGTACCCTAATAAATTTATCTGGGGTCAGAGAACAGACAGCCACTAGATACAGAGGCTAGAAAATGGTGGCACTCATGCCTTTAATCCTAGCATTCCAGAGGCAGAAATCCATCTGGGATCTCTGTGAGTTCAAGGCCACATCAGAAAGAGCCAAGCATGGTGACTCATGCCTTTAATCCCAGGGAGTGATGGTAGAAAGCAGAAAGGTATATAAGGCGAGAGGACCAGAAACTAGAAGCATTTGGCTGGTTAAGCTTTCAGGCTTCTAGCAGCAGTTCAGCTGAGAGCCATTCAGATATGAGGACACAGAGGCTTCCAGTCTGAGGAAACAAGACCAGCTGAGGATCCGGCGAGGTGTGGTTAGCTGTGGCTTGTTCTGGTTCTCTGATCTTCCAGTTCACCCCAATACCTGGCTCAGGTTTGATTTTTATTAATAAGATTCTTTAAGATTCATGCTACAGCAGTGTGCTTATAATTCAACCTAGTCACATATAAACAGATTAAATAATGTTAAAATTTCCTAAAATGGCCAGGCAGCGGCAGCGCATGCCTTTAATCTCAGCACTGGAGAGGCAGAGGCAGACAGATCTCTGTGAGTTTGAGGCCAGCCTGATCTACAGAGCAAGATCCAGGACAGGCACTAAAACTACACATATAAGCCCTGTCTCAAAAAACAAACAAACAAAATTCCTAAAATGGCCAAGAAAGACCACTGGTAAAGACATTTTAAAAATCTTATATGTATGTCTGTATGTCTCTGTGTGGGTAGGTATGCTTGAGTGCAGATACAGGCAGAGGCCAGATGAGGACATCAGATCCCTGGAGCTGGAGTTATGGGGGATTGTGAGCTGTTTGACATGAGTCTTGGGAACTCAGTATGTGCTCTAACTAACAAACCTTCTCTGGTGTATACCTGTTTGCAACACTGAATCCAAAGAGATTTCCAACAGAGCCTACTTCCCCAGTAAGAGCAGGCACTCTCCCATTTTTTTTCTCCACACCATAGAAGCCCACACCAGTTATTTCTTTTGAGGATCACAGGGGGGTTGTAAATGCTTCACTGCATCAAGAGTTACAAGAAGCACACAGCTCTAGATGTACTTTTTAGAACAGTGAACAAAAGAAAAGAAGTCTGTAGGCACTTGTGAGCTGAACAAGGACAATACCAATAGACATGCCAAAGTAGGCTGAGAGAAGCCCATGAGGCCTCAACTCTATACAAAGAATTATAGGCAACTGAGGAAAGCTGGGGGTGGGTTGGTTGGCCAGTGCCAAACTGTGAGCCCTGAAAACACACCTACAATAATATACAGAGTAAGCAGGTTATATCTTGGAATATATATGTATGTGCATGTACATATATACATGCAGTAACAATTAATAAAAAAAATAGGCCATGAATTTAAAGGAGAGTGGGTAGAGGTATAGGGGAAGGTTTGGAGAGAGGAAAGGGAAGGGGAAATGTAATTATAATGTCAGAGGAAAGTTCCCCATGGTCCATTTGAGGCTTTCCTCTGCACTGACCACACCATCCTATGTTGAGTTGCAAAGACAAAGTTGAGAGATTCTGTAAATGCTTGGGATAAAGCACAGACCATTGTGTAATAATTTGACCAGAACAGAACCTTCCAGACTTCCGTAGAGTGTATCTTGGGCTCACACAACCATATTTGACTGATGGAAAGGATGCCACAGATGCTGAGGTCAAATGCTGGCTCTGTGCCTTTGTTGCCCCATGGATAGGACCTATCTCCTTCATCCGGTGATCACTCTGAGGCAGTGCAGAGACAGACATCTCCTAGGACAGCAGTTCGGGCCTTCCAGTGAGGAGGGCCACTGAGATGTGCAGGCAAAGAACAAGACCTTAATTTTTGGAAGTTGGCTCTTGGTTGGGCCGGGCAGAAAACTACAAAGGATTGTTGAGTCTCAAACTATCTCTAAGTCAGCTGCTTCAGCTGCTCTCAATAGCTTAAAATCCATTCAATGTCTGAAGTCTGCAGCAACTTTTCTTCCTCTTCCTTTGAAAAAGAAAGGGCTTGTCTCTGAAAGGAGAACTAGTCAGAAAGATCCAAGTGTCTGGAAAAGAGGTAGAGTAGATGGCCACAATCCCCCTGGCCGTGTCTGTAGCCACACTCATTCTTTTATGCTCATCTTTTCTCTTCCAGCTCCCTGTGCACTTTGAAGAACTGAGGGCTTTGCAGAGGGTTTGATTGATTCAAGGCACCAAACGGAGGGTACTCTCCCGGCATAACCATCTGCTAAGCCGGCAGATTCCCCCAGGCAGCTGCTCATAGCAAATGCGACCTAACACCTCCAGGCAAATTGCATGACCTAGATGCCAGTAGACTTGCTGTTCTTGAACCATTTCTGCGAGATGAAGGTTTTAATCTTGGCAGCCAGAAATATAGCCCCTGGATTGCTTCAATATAAAACCATTTTCCTATTTGTCAAATACAAGGGGTGCCCTTCCTTTGATAAAGACCCACCCTGTCCTTCTGGGAAGATTATTCCATGCCCACAGTGCATGACTGCCTTCCTTTGTCCTTTACTACTGCTCAGTACCATTGATCTGGACAGGCACTTCCAGAATCTCTTTGGCCTGGTATACAAATATCTCCACTTATATGATAAAAGGGAAACAGAAAATGCTGTGTGTTTGCACTCTTCCCGTGTTCATCTCTAAGTATTTTTAAAACCCACGCTTAGAACAATCTGGCTATGAGCAATACCGAGCATCTACTAGCGAAAGGTTATTTTATGGAGTCGGTCATCTGACTAGTGTTCTAACGAATGCCTTCTGCAGACTCTGCCAGCTTGAGCACTGGTTCGGCCGGCAGATGCACACAAGCACAGCTCAAAGGTCAGAGGATGGAAAAGAGAGCGTCTGAAAATACAAACGCAGATTGCTTATCGCTAAATGTCTCCTTCCCACTCCTCCTCAGCCAGGTGGAGCAAACACCTACTGTAAGCAGTTCCAGTGGAGAAGCTCACCAGCCAAGATGTTTTAAAATGTTGCTGAATGATTAAACACAAATCCTTAAATGGAGAGAGCTGGTTTTTTTTTATTAAATATCCCAGAGCAGCACCGTCTTCCCATACTTGTGGCCATGTCTGGCTGCCGGCTGATAAATGTGGTGGCTTTAAGATATGACTTATTAGCATGCCTGTATATTTCTACCTCACGCAGTCACCGAGGGGCGATTGTTATCTCTTAATTGAATTCTGTGCCGGCAACTGTGTCTTTGTGTGCTTGCCATTATAATTTCAAGGACGGCAACTTCATTTCCTATTTACAAATAATAATGATAAAAATATAAAGTTGTATATTTATGAACTCTTGTGTGTTGGTGTGTATGCATGTGCATGTGTGTGCGCCTGTGTGTGTGTGTGTGTGTGTGTGTGTGTGTGTGTGTGTGTTTTATAAGGCCACTTGAAGCCACTATACATTACAGAAAGACACAATTTAATAAGCTATACAGAAACACACATCTCCAACTATTTGACAATTTTCTGGCTTTAGCTGGTGAACCTACAATATAGAAGCAGACATTTATTTTTTACTTTTTGTACAATAATATAATCTGATGGGCAGAATACTCAATGAACAGTTAAGAAGCTGCTTATTTATAAACATGTCTTTTCCCTTAGCTTGAGAGAGTAAGTCACAGCGACCTGGTTAGTCCTCTGTAGATCTCAGAGCCCCAGGGTCTGAATCAGGCTGCGCCTATAGTGACTCTCCAGAGAGGAAAACTCCTGTGTGGGTCAGCATGGCACCTTGTCAGCTGTGTGGAGCACAGTGAGGCTTGGGACTGGGGGTGCCACCTGTCCAAAGTTATATCCACCTTGGTGCCCATCAGATCCCTGTGTCCTCTTCTAGAAAAGCAGTTATTTCTAAGACTCACACTGTCTCATAAAGAAATACTAAGTAAAATGTATAAGATTGTGTCAGGTGACTCATTGGGAAGGAAATACACCACGCACTGACCCGACAGGTCCAGATGTTTGTTATAGCCCAAATGACGCTGCCAGGGCCTGTAAGAGACATGTCCTGGTCACTGAAGACAGAAGAGGTTAGCTGTTCAAACACTCCAGAGGTGTGTGCTCAGGTAACACATCTTGGCATGGTAAACATCAGGTGTGTGTGTGTGTGTGCACACGCGCGTGTGTGCACGCCTGCCCATCGGAAGAGGGGTTGGCGGGGAGCACTCTGACATATATACCAGGAGCCTCTTCTTCTAGGTGGAAACTTTCCCTTCAAAAGCCCTAACAGCAGAGGTAAGGTGTGATGGAGCTCTCACTGCAAAACAAGCCGTGAGTGTGAAATCTCCCTGGACTGCTTTTGGATATGTGGATTAAAACTACACCACAAGGCGGATACAATGAATCAGTGGGTAATGGAGCTTGCTGCCAAGCCCGCGGACCTGAGTTCCAACCCAGAGATCCCCATGGTTGAAGAAAAGGGCTATTTTCTCGATATATCCCCTGTCTACCATGTTCGTGCCTTGGTACGTTCACTGGTGCACACACATAAACAGACAAATGTAACATAACCTGCAGTACAAACCGGAATGGTAAGATGTCAATATTAAAAAGTGGTTAATGAACTCACGATCACAATTGCTTAGGGTCTCTAATCTGTCTGTGATGTGTCCTGGCTTGACAGTAGCTGCTGCCCCTGTGTCTGGGTCAACATTTATCTCAACAACGCTGGTTCCCCAGAGAACAGAGCTCTGGGATTCCACCCAGAGCTGGGACTACACGAAGCCATGTGCTCCTCCTCCAGTGGAAAGTGCTCAAGAGAGAACTCTTCCCAGAACCTCTGACTTCTCCAGGACACAAAGCCATTTAAATCTGAACCCACTGCTGTAGGTAATGTTTTCAGGTATTGGGAGAAATGCAGCCTGTTTTTCTCAAGTTAATTCAAAGAAAAGTTATAGTCTACTTCATAATACATTGACTTTTTCAAACTAGAAAAATGAGGAAGACATTCTTCTGACAAAAAAAAGATGAAAACAGATACCTTACAATCAAATTCACTGAGTGCTAGAGCAGGGTGGTATGGTGTGATGGGAAGAAACCAAAGGCAGACACACAGAAACAGTGTTACAAATCGAAAGTGGGTTTGGATGGAATTGCAAAGAAGCAGAGATCACTGTGGTGCTGAAGAGCATGACATGGAGAGATGGTGCCAGTGACTTGTTTGACTTGGCATTTAAAGTCAGAAGAAGCAACATGGGTCAGACACGTTCAGCCTGTGAAGTTACATATGGAATGATGTGGGGATGCAGAAAGCCTGGCTGTGTTCAGGGAGTGCCAGGGAGGGGGCTTGATTGTGGTACCAAGGCAGAAAAAAGAGAATGAGCCAACCTTGAAAACAGAATGAACCACTTGGTTGGGGGGGGGGGGGAAAGAAGGCAGGATTACAACCACTGGTAAGAATGGATTTACAGCCACAGCAATGGTAAATCCTTGTTCAGACATGGATCGGTAGTTCACTGGGGTCAGCTGAGCCAGCCTCTACACGGCTTCGCTTTCCCTCCCAGAATGAGGGTGATAGTCCTGATATAAGTGCAATCCCCATAGTGAGAGCTCATTTCGAAGGCTCTGTGAAGTCTGCCCTATCACAACCCCATTAATGCCACCTGGTCAAGCATAACATTAATAGAGTTGGGATGTCCACTCTTCCCATGAGAACGGGAGAGAAAGCGGGGAGAGAAAGCGGGGGGTCTGGGCAATGGCGAAGTCCTCACAAGGGGCTCAAGCTGAGGTGGCATTAGAGGGTGAAAAGGAGAGACAGGCTTGGAATCTGAGAGAGCCCAAGAGCAAGGCAACCAGCAGTGACACCCTACTGTGAGCAGAGTGAACACACAAGAGAGATTAACAAGGAAGTTCTGAGACCAAACCTAAGCAATTGTGATTATTATAAGGCCATCATCTCAAACTTGACTAAGAAGACTCTGAATTTGAGGGGGAGAGGACCAGGCAAATGTATACACCTGTGTCCCAAGAAATCTTTCCCCACAGACAAGCAGAGCCATGTCCAGAGAGAGTCCTGGGAGCCAACTGCATGGAGACTGAAACCCCAAAGTGGGTCAGACCTTCCAAGAGAAATAAATCTTAAAAACCAGAGGAAAGATCCAGAGGAGAGCTTGTGGTGAACCCCCGTCATTCAGACGCTACACACAAGACTACCCCACTCAGTGCCGCACTGCCAGCTGTAAAATGTTAAGTATATTTTTACTGCGATGATCACATTTTCCCTCAAATTTTCATTTCTATGGACACCTTAAGTTTGATATGACAGGAATGCACCAAATGTCCCATAAGTGTAAAATATGAAGTTGCTTTCTGCTGAAAGAGCAAGTGTGGGGAGAGAGATACAGGTGCCACGTAGAGATTGAAAGGGTCAGAGTCACAGGTTTTGTTGAGACCACCGAAAACTGCATCAGTGGTGGAGCATTAGCAGGAGAAGCACAGTCAGGTAGGTCTTCGCATCTCGGAGCTCTGCAGAGGAAGGGAGCCAGACGAGGAGGCTGGGTCAGTTAGCTTTTTTGTTGCTGTGATTAACACCCGAGAAAATGCTTCATCAACGAAGGCTTTACTTTGACTCATGGTTTTGGATGTTGACATCATTGCCCCTAAGCTGTGAAGCACCAGAATGACATAGAAGGGCACATGTGGTCAAAAAAAAAAAAAAAAGCTGCTTGCTGCGCGGCACCAGAAGGCAGAGAGGAATCAAGGGCAGGAAGAGACTGGGAACAAAGTGTACCCCTCTCAGGCAAACCCTTCAGTGGCCTATTTCCTCCAAACATGCTTCGCTCACTTTCCACCAACTTTCAAGGTTGCGCCACCATCTGGGGCCCAAGACATTAACACATGAGTCCGTAGGAGATATTTCTTATACTTTATAATATAGTTTGTACAGAACCAGAGAGGATGAAAAGGAGGAAGTGGACAATGACTCCTGTGGTGGGAAAAGAAAACTTACAGATGAAAGGATTCCACCTGTCAGGCGTGATGGGGGACCCAAGAGTCTGTAGAAAAGACATGGGTGTGGCAGAGAACTCGTGGTGTCTGGAGAGAGACTCAGTAAATGATGGAGACAAAGGCCAAGTGAAAAGGAGCTAAGGTGGAGGTGGGGGTGCAGGAAAGCTGTGGCTCACACTGCCCAGAAACTCGAGAGGAAGAAAAGAAGTAACTCAGGAAGAGAGGAAAGGAGAATAGAGTGGACCCAGAGGCCTCTGAACCGGAACTGACCTGAAAGCCTCCTCCCTGAGGACCAGCTTTCATGGTACCAGAATGTGCCATGCAAGCTTCCAAAGGAGGGAAGCAGCCAACAGTCTTACCCACTTATGATGCTCCATCACATGATGAACCACCATCAATGACCACCAAGGCACAATGTTACCCTAATGATGAAGTAGTGGCACACATACCTTGGCAGTAACCAACAGCTCTCTAACTGGACTTGAGAACCATTCAATCAGAGAGAAATCATGCCTGGTACTAGAAAACCAGCTAACTACTCAGTGCTAGCAAAGTCATGGAACTTGGGTTAACCTACAACCACCACTTTACTAAGCCAGCATAAACCCTACGTTCTAAATATTCTTCCTTCTACCCACAGATAAGTGTCATCTCCACCCCCCATCAAGGAAACTTCTCTCTGTAAAAGACAGAGACCATCACAGGAAACCACAGCCAATCAGAGCCGAGTGGTGAAGCCCAGTCCTAATGGTTATATCAACAAAACGCTCCCACACCTAAAACTCAGGGATCACTGTGGGAAAAGGCAGAATTTGCTGGGAGATTGAGTCTCCTCAGAATCTCAAAAGCTACTGAAGGTGATACTGTTCTGTATGCTGTGAACATGTGTTGCTCTGATTGGTTGATAAATAAAGCTATTTGGCCAACAGTGAGGCAGAATAAGGCTAGGCAGGACATTATAACTAGAGAGGGAGCTTCTTCTCCCTCTAGACACTATAACTAGAGAGGGAGAAAGAGAGAGGAGAGGAGACACTGCTAGCCGCCACCAGGAGAAGTAAGATGTAAAAGTACCAGTAAAACACAAGCCATGTGGCAAAGTATAGATTTATAGAAATGGATTCATTGAAGATGTAAGAGCTAGCTAGTGAGAAGCCTGAGCCATTAGGCAATATCATTTGTAAATAACATAAGCCTCTGTGTGTTTATTTGGGTCTGAGAAGCTGCAGGACTGGCAGGTGAGAAAGATCTGTCCTGATGCAGACTGGGTGGGGCACAGGAAAACTTTCAGTTACAAGCTACACCCATGAAGTCTCACCAACATGACCACCTAAATATGAGCTAAACAAGGACCACAGTAGACGTGCTAAAGTTGACAGGGAAATACCACCAGCCCTCAACCCTAGATAAAAATCTACAAGCAACCGAAGAAAGCTGAAAGCTGCTGTCTCATGGGGAGGTTAGAGTACACCTTCCCCCACAGTGGCCATGGCAAACAGAGCCATAATGATGCCATTGTGGAACCCTTGCTCTGTGATGGTTTCCACAGACCCACTCCCACAATTTGCACATGTGTGTGCATGTTTCTAAGCCAGAGGGCGGTCTGGGGTGTTGTTCCTCAGATGTCATCTACCTTGTTTTCGAAACCTGGCCTGGAACTTGCTGAGCAGGCTTAGGCTGGTGTGGTCAAAGAGCCTCAAGGTTCCCCTGTCTCTGCCCTCTAGCACTGGGAGTGCAAGTGCGTGGACAATGCTTGGGCCTTTTTACACGGGTTCTGGTCCTCATGCTTGCAAGACAAACACCTTACCAACTGAGCCATCTCCTCAGTCTGTTCATATTTCAAGTCCCTGGGGGATCATGCCCTTCTCCTTTGGACACTAGCACATTTGTACTGATCCTTACCCTACCCCATTCTTTTCTTTTCAATGTATCATTTCTAAAGTTGACACAGGGTGGAATGTTTCCATCCTCACTGCTCCTGAGAGGACAGATTTGTGTGTGACAGTTTACCAAACGTTAAATCTAGAGGATGGCAGTATATTAGAATGCAAAAGAATGCAGGAATCCTTCTATGCCCTGATTCCCCGTTCAGTGGTTAGGGGAACCTGGGTTTGAGAGAGTGTGAAGATCTTGAAAACAGGTGTGGTTTCCCTTATTTAACTTCAGCATTCAACACATGAGGGTTTTTTTCTTGCCTCCATAGCATCTCTCACATGCACTGGATAGGCCAGGTGCCGGGCCACCCTCTGAGTCTGAGTCAGTGGATGGACTTCCTGAAGCTGAGGTCACTTGGTGGCAGGGCTCACACATCAGCAGACGCAAACAAAGGGAAATTCTCAAAGACTGAACAATGTACTTGAACAATCCCTATTCGCCTAAATGTGGAATTAAAAGCTATCTGAAAGCCAAACTATTAGGCTTGGTTTACCAGCTTGGTTACTGGCTTTCAAAACCTCAGCTCAGCCCACCAAAAAAATAAGACCCAGAATCAGCAGTAAATGTAGTGTATGTGTGGCTATAAACACAACATTAAAGCTGGAGCTTGTCCAGCCAGAAGATGAGCTAAGTCAAGGCTGTTAACTGGTAATGGAGGGATCTACCATAACACTTCCTGGTATCCAATAGTTTATGCTAAATAGATATATTCAAAGTGTGAGCACTAGACATTTCATTTTCCAAAGTTAACTATGATTGATCTAGTCTGACTGTTCATGTTTACTTAGTCAAACATAAAACCTAGTAATCAGCATTATCACGTTATCTCAATTCAGAAATGTGTCAGGAGTTCCCATGAAAGTAAGTATCTTTATATTTCTTAAGCAATTACATGATGCCTTAGCCTATGCTTCGTTGCTGTGTGAAAACACTGACCATGAACAACGTGGTAAGAAAACAGTTGATTTCAGCTTACAGGTCACAGTCCTTCATTGAGAAAAGCAAGGCAGGAGCTCAAGGCAGGAACCTAGAGGCAGGAACTGAAGAGAGACCCCAGAGCAATGCTGTTCCCATGGCTATCTCAGCTTACGTTCTATACAACCCAGGACCACCTGCCTAGGGGTGGTACCACACACAGTAAGCTAGGTCCTCCTACATCAATCATTAATCAAAGCAATGCCCTATGGATGTGTGTGCAGGCAATCTGGTGAAAGTAACTCTCTTTCCGACTTTGTCATGCTTACAACGAAGAACAGCCATCACTCATGATGAACTATTTAAATTCGGGGATTCTAATACATACAAGAAATTGTCAGCAATATGAGAATGGGAATCAAAGGCCTGACATGTCTACATGATCCTAATCTGTGGCCGATGATTCAAACACACACAGCAAGTTTCCAAGAGCAACATGTGACACTCAGATGCATGACACATCTCACAAGGAAATTCGAAACCCCAACATGAAGCAGTATGACAGTGTTGGGAGGTTATCAAACACCGCTTATGAACTTTTCCTTGAATGAGACAGTGTGTATTATTGAATGGAATAATACACTTTAAAATCACCCAGGTAATTAGAGAGCCCGAGGGGGCCGCTTCAACTGAGTAACTGTAGGAACAGCACATTTCAAAGGTAACTTTCAAAAGCACAGTCCAGTATTTGGTAGTTGTGAAATAGTAACCAACCAGGTAAGATACAAGATATAAAGCTTGCTCTCTGCCTCTGCCTCTGCCTCTGCCCCCCTTTCTCTCCCTGTACACATGAGTTATACCTGTATGTAGTGCACTCACCTATAAGGCCAGATGTTGAGGCCAGGTGTTGACATCAAGGTGTCTTCCTTATCTGCTTCTCCACCATGTTTTGAGACAGGGTCTCTCACTGAACCTGGAACTTGCCATTTTTGCTAGATGGGCCTCCGAGATCTACTTCTGTCCCTCAGTTCTGGGGTTACAGGCATATGCTGCCATGTTGTCTGAAGACCCAAACTAATTTTGCACACTGAGCCATCTCCCTAGCCCCTGTGTGCTCTTTTACTATTTCTTAAAATCAGGTTTATAAAATCAGGTTGGCAGAGCTGCCACTTAGGCCTGAATTCCCTTCTTGCAATTTCTAATTGTTTTCTAGGGGGCAGAAATAGGAAAATTATGGAGAGGGAAAGATAGAGTGAATGTTCTTGTCTTTGATCAGAAGTAAAACTTTCTCCAACAAGGACAGAAATGCAATAAGCTATTTCCTCTCTGTTCCTTGGCCATTGCTGCTGTGGAGAAAACCCTTTAAGCAACACAGAGCTGAGATCAATAAGCTCTCAACCAACCACAGCCTCCATCACTGTGGGGATGATAGCTGTTGCCATACATGAGAAGAAACACTGGCGTTCACTGATATAGCACACCCCCCACCCCCACCCCCACCCCGCTCCATCTTTTTCCTGATTCAACATCCTAGGTAACCACAGCTCTATACAGAAATCAGCAGACAGCTTTTTCCATCTGCGCAGGCCACCGTAACATAGTACCCCTAAATACCAAAAGAGAGCTAACATGATAATGTTAATTCTTCATCACTTCTCAGGTTCGCTTTGTTCAAGAGCTTGGATGCCTTGAAAGTTGATGTCTGTGTAGATCTTAAGTGGGAATTATGATGTCGAGGAGTAAAGAACAGTGCAACATTTCCTAGGAAGCCCATAAGGTGCTGGAGACTAAGGAAGAAACTGCCTTTGCTGTGCTCAAAGGATAAGCCCACAAAGTAGCTAGACAACCTAGAGAAGGAAGGCCTGTCCAGCAGGATTTAACAGTGTTAGCCACTTAGGCCAGCAGATTGACAAAATTCTTCTATTTCAAAGCCATAAGTAAAAGATCTATATACAAAAACATCCATAGATAGACACAAACACAATTACACACACACACACACACATTTATGTATATACTAAAGGTTTTCCATTTTTCTTTGTATTAATCCTTTAAAATTTTATACAATCTGTTTTAATCATATTCACAACAAACTTCTCCCCTGAACTCCTCCCAGATCCACCCCATCTCCCAACTTCACTCTGTGTCCCTTTTTTTCCTTTTTTAATTTAATAGCCCAATTTGTGCTGTCCATTTACTCCTGGATGTGGGGCCATCTGTGGGAGCACGGTCAACCTAGCAGTGCCATGACCTTAACTAAAACTGACAGAGAGTCTTGCCCTGAGAAGCCATCAGCTGTCATGGTTCCTCAGTTACAGGCTGGGGGCTCATGAACCTCCCCTTGCATGGGAGAATATTGACTGCGTTGCTTCCTATCTGCATCATGTACATACACGTACATGTGAACCAGTGCAGGGATGTTCCTCTTTGTGTTTAAAACTAGGAACCCCAAGTGGAACCTACAGGGACTATACAGTCACCTCCCGCTGTGTAGAATGGATTCCCAGGTAGGCCCTCTGGGAAAGTGACCATTAACAGATGACAGTTTCTCACATTCTTCCTGTAAAGCGGTGATCCTCAACCCTTGATACAGTTCCTTATTGTGGTGACCCGCAATCATAAAATTATTTTTGTTGCTACTTCGTAACTGCAATTTTGCTACTGTTATGAGTCATAATGTAAATATCTGTGTTTTCTGACGGGCTTAGGCCACCCCTGTGAGAGGGTCATTTGACCTGCAAAAAAGTGGGGAGTCACAGGTTGAGAAACTCTGACTTAGATACACAGTAGCCACTGTCTTTAACAAGTGTAAATCTTTGCTCTATACCTTAAAATAACAAAACTATACCATCTTCTCTGTTAAACAGAAAAGCTTAAACTACCAAAAATAAAATGTAACACGCAAGAGTCTTTAACACCTCTGAGAAGATGATACTATTGTTATTGTTGTAGAAACATAAACCAGTAGCAGGAGCCACTACTTCATAGTGAACAGGACCTTCACAATGAGAATGCCCTGGAGCAGTGGTTCTCAATCTGTGGGTTGCGACCTCTTTGGGGATTGAAAGACCTTTTCACAGGGATCACATTTCAGATATCCTGCATATCAGATATTTACATTATGATTCATAACAGTAGCAAAATTACAGTTACGAAGTAGCAACAAAAATAATTTTATCATTGGGGGTCACCACAGCATGAGGAACTGTATTAAAGGGTCACAGCATTAAGAAGATTGAGAAAGCCCCAGGGTAGGGATTGGCTCTTCTCTGCCAATCTATGTCTACAGAAGCCACTTCTGTGACACCTAAGTGCATGTGTTTGGTCCTAGCAAGGCTCACTTTTGCCTTCATTGAATTTCTGCACCCATGTATTATTTTCTTCCCAACAGGGTAATTTTATATTGCTCTTGGTGCTGGCAACACTATATTAAAAGTCAGATTTATGTCAACACCCACAGATCAACTATCAGATGTTGCTATTAACATTGACATCAAAATCATTAAGAAGTTTCCATCATGTAAATTAATTATAAGAATTGTATTGGCACGAATACATAATGACATTATTCATGCAAATAATTAAAAATATGCCTCCTGAAAACAAATTACAATAATGGAATAAAATGTCATTATTGCAGCTCTTTCGTGATCCATTAGGCTTGGCTTGGGGCACACAGGGCTTCCAGATTATCACAGAGAAGGGGACAGAATGTGAGCACCCAGGTGGAGACTGGGGACACGCAGGTGGTGGACAGGGCACAGGCTACCCAGGATGCTCTTTATGCCTCTTCTTTCTTGTAGAATCGTCTCCACAATTACTGCTGAAGGCAAGTAGGTTATTTTATTGTTGCCAGTCTGGAGTATCAAGAGACCTCTCACATAAAAAGTTTGCAGGAAAAAAATATTTAACCCTCACCCTCATGAGCTAGCTCACAGCAACCCACACAAAAGTAATTACCACCCGTCAGTGTGTGAGGAGGGCTTGACTGGGGCTTCACGGATGTCTGCAAACGTCCCCGAGGAATCATGATAAAGATGGGATTGAGGTTCCTCTGGGGTTGGGAAGCATATTTAACCCTGTCAAACAAACATGGGTACCTGAGAACAATTGGTTCAGTGCTAGTGAAAGGCTTCGTGACAGGGCGGATATGGAGCAAGACAGGAAAGTGACACCAAGCAGGTCAGGTGACTCCCTTGCACCTCTCACTTACAGCCAGATCCTCTCAAGGAGGCTTTGTCTGCAGACCTGTAGAATCCCAAGTTCATCTCAATATCACAAGTATAATGCACAGCAAAATTGCATGGAGATGGAACATGGATTCGTCACCAGCCTTGAAGTCTGTGGTGGTCGATGGAACAAAAGGGACTGAGTGAGTCGGCAGGCAGGAAGGCTGCTCTCCTAGCACACTGGGAAACGGGAGGGCGGCTTCTGGATGGTGTTTGCTCATTGGAGCTTCACAGCTTCTACCTCAGCTCTGGAGTCCAGCCCCAAGTTCAGTCTGCCAGGTTCTCTTACCTTTAATCTGTGTTGAGACTGTGTCTCCAGGCAGTTTGTTAATAGACAGCATGTTGGTAGCATTTTGTTTGAAAAGCTGAGAATTTTCAAAAAGTACTTCACAAGTATTTCAATTTATAGATATTATGTTTAAAAAGAAACAAGACTGTTTTATAAGAACAATTCAAATGAATACCTTTCATTCACTCAGTGATATGAGTCCTTGCCTGTCATGTGCAAGACCCCAGTTCCATAATTAGCACTGAAAGTTAATTAATGAGTTCCGGCAAACAATGTTACCCATTAAATAAAAATATTTGCACATTTTAACCTTTAAAATCCTCATCTATAAGTCCACAACTGGAATTTGTCATGTGAGCCAACCAGCCCATCTATAGTTACAGGAACTGCTGGCTATGTCCTGGAATGGAATCACCTCCTGAAGCTGTGAATGGCTCTATTCCTAAATGTAAAGAAATAAAAGATTGGTTGAACACAATGAGAAGCATCCTGAATCCAAGCATTCTGGAAACTGAGGCAGAAAGATGACACATTTGAGGCCAGCCTGAGCTAAAGAGTGAGTCTGAGGCCAGCCTGAGCTACAGAGTGAGAATCTGTCTCAAAAAGAACAACAACAAAAAACAGAAAAGAAAGGCCAAACTGTTCTCATAACTGAAAATACCTCTTCTTGCACCACAGCAGTGGGAGCGCTTCAGCAAGAAAATTCTAGGACCCGGGCAGAACTAGAGCCATTGGCGACCAGCTTACTTTGCAAAGACTATTTTCCCGAGAACTAATCTCCAATCAAAAATTAATATATATACCAAAATTTCTATGAAAAGAATAGTTATTCCTTCTAAAACGTGAATTTTCCCTTCTACTTACAACACTAACTGGAGTTAAGCAAACCAGTAGTCAGACTTTACAGAAATCCAATGAACAGAACAGCCCCGTGCTTCCATCCCCCTCTTCATGTGCAGAATTTTAGTCTGAGAAACAAACACATAAAACCTAAAGGTCATGTTGAATCCTCCTCCAGTGGAAGCCATGGGAAGAGTAACCCTGATTTCTGAGGGTGAAGGTCAGACACTTCTGGAAAAGAAAACAAAATCCCTCCATCTGCTTCCAGCCTTGTCGCCTGCCTGCCTATCAGTCTATGAGTTTGGTGATAACTAGGGAAGAGAGACAGGGTTACAACCCCCTGGGCTGTAGAGGACAGAGACAAGATTACTGGTGACCACCACACAGGAAGACGGACGGGTGAAGAAACCAGAGGAAATGGCCCAACTGTGAGCTGGATCTGCTGGGCTTTGGGTAGAAGCCAACAAGGAAGCCCACCCCATCCAAGGCTTGGACAGAGAGAGAGGATAGAGACAGCAGGGACACTGATCTAGCTCATGTTTTGACTGCCATTGACACAGAAATGAGAAAGGTTCAGGGTTTCTAAAGTCCACAGGAAGACCCAAAGCTAAGATGCTGCAGAATCCACTGGGCCTGGAGTCTGGGTGGCTGTCCTCTGATTAGCTGGACTATTGAGCTTCAAAGCCCCAAACAGCAGACCTCTGGTGCCTGCTCCGAGCCTGGAGCTCAAACAGAGCAACAACAGATAAGTTTGTGTCTATGTGACAAAACAAAACAAAACAAACAAAGAAACACAGTTTTTGAAGGGAGTCTAGTTAGAATTAATCCGATGATGCAGACAAAGTCTGAGCTCAGTTATCACAGTACTGTGGCATGTGATGATCACATCACCTGCTGTGTGGTCATTACTCACCCTGCTACCACTTAAAGATTACCACACTGATGGTAAAGCCCCATCCCAAATCTGCTGGATGCAGCCTCCCTTGAAGACCCTGTTCCTGCCTAACTGTTCTGACTTTCTCCAGCTACATCCGGTGCCAAGGGTTTGCCTTGAGTCATTTCCCATCCCCCAAGATCTCCTTCACCCCATCCTCAAATTCTCTAATGTCTCCTCTTTCACAAAGACCCTCTAACAGCTAATGTTCCTTGTCAAGCTGACTACATTCAGAGTCACTTAGGAGATACACTGAGGTTTTTCATAGTCATTTAACTGAGTGGGGAAACCCACCCAGTAACTAGAACTGATTTAGGTTGTGCTGATGGTGTTCTGCAAAGAACCTGAGGGGGCAGTACACTCTAGTTAAGCCCCTCCCAGACAATGGATGTATGTGTCAGTGACAAAGCATCTAGTGTGTTCAAATAGTAAAGTTTGAATTATTTTTACTGGCCTTGTGGAAGGCTGACTTAAGGACTGTGTTCTCTGCTCCCAGCAAGCAGTCATTCGAGGTGAGTTTTCAAACCATTGATTTGTCCTGTGAATGGGGGTCCTGGGCTCAGTGAAAATGAGAAAACGAGAAGGGAAAGCTGAGCATTCCTTAGCCTTTGCATCCTGACCACAGACACAATGTGACCAATAGCAACATGTTCTTACTGCTGTGTCAACCCCTCCGAGATGGATGCTAACCTCTCAGACCATGATCCAAAATGAACCTTCCTTCATTTGACTTTGTTGTAGTGACAAGAAAGTAACTATTAATGATATATACCTTTGATACAGCTTGGATCTTGAATGTCTCCAAGGCCTAAGTATTGGAGGTCAAAGGTGATGCCAATGGGAGATGATGGACCTATAGAAGGTGGGGACAAGTGAGAAGAAGTTGGGTCACCAGAGGATGTCCTAGACTGATATTATGAGACCTGGGTCCCTTTCTTTTTAACCTATTTCATGATATGAGGTGAGCAGCATCCCAAACCCCACCCCCAACACACACCTCAGGCTTCCACCATACAGTGCTCACCACAGGCCTAAAAGGAACTAGGCTAAGCACCCATAGGCTTGAAACCTCCAGAACTTTGAGTCAAAGACCTTCCCTTCTTATAATCATATAAATCTTCTCTTTTTTACTTATCTCAGCAATTTTTGCCACAGAGGCAGGAAGTGACTGACACACCCCCTGACCTGTGGTGGACAGACAGCAATGTCCCACTCCACACAGGCACTCCACTGTGTCAAGGTAACGGGTACCAAGCAATGCTCTTGATGGTGAAAATTGCTGTGGGATGTCTTTCTGTACACTGTGAAAATGTGTTGCTCTGACTGGTTGATAAATAAAATGCTGATTGGCCAATAGCCAGACAGGAAGTATAGGCAGGATAAGCAGACGAGGAGAATTCTGGGGAGAGGAAGGGCTGAGTCAGGAGTTGCCAGTCAGACACAGAGGAAGCAAGATGACAAGGCAGAACTGAGAAAAGGTACCAAGTCACGTGGCTAAACATAGATAAGAATTATGGGTTAATTTAAGTGTAAGAGCTAGTCAGTAATAAGCCTGAGCTAATGGCTGAGCAGTTATAATTCATATAAGCTTCTGAGTGATTATTTTATAAGCAGGCCATGGGAGTGTGGGGGCCTGGTGGGACCGGAGAAACATCCAACTACAGAAAATCAATGATGGCTACTCCAATCCATCCAGTAATCAAACATAGCTTTCCTCCCTTAGGACCGTGTTTCCTATTCATCCCCTTTTCTATTTCCTGGAGTCTTCCTGCTTGAATGTGTGACTCTATTGGCTCCTGCCTGGCATTGCCACCAGGCTGCTTGCATCTTCCGGGAAGGCTGCATTCCCCTAACGATCCTGTGTGAGCGTCTTACCTCCTCACAGACAAACCTGGTACTCCAAGAACATCTATTAAGTTGTTTAGAGGGAGGAAAGGAGACAGAATAAATAACTTTAGAGACACAGATCTTGCACATTTTACAAGAGAAAACACAACCAGGTAAATCAGGCGTGTCCCTCGTGGAAGAAGGAGAAAGGCGTATAAGCGGCACCACAAGAAGAGCGTGGTGGTTGTTATTTCCATGTAGCATCTTTTATTCAAAGCCTAGGAGACGTTTGCCGCGAAGAGTTAGCTGCACCAAGGGCATATGGCTCAATGAGGTGCTGTAGTCACATCTTATAAGGGAGGGGAGGCTCTCCCGAGATGTCTTCTTCCCAGACAGAGGCCCAGCAAATGAGCAGTAGATAAGAAACCAGTGGTGCGGGAAATTCACAGTATAAAACAAGCTGCAGAGTTTAGCCGAACAACACGATCAATGCAACAATGAAGGGAACTTCTTGCAACTCTGTTCTAGCATGAAGCCAGGATGACGTGAGGACCCAGGCTGTGCCTGGGGGAGGCTGGCTCAGCCAGCCAGTGTGTCCCACATGAGCTCCTCATCTCTGGGACACCAGGGATGAGAACCACTGTAAGTCATGTTGATATCGTTATATAAGAAGTCAGGGAACAGTTCAGTCTGGGGCAACATCTACACGTGTCACCTACAGAAGACAGCTTGAACTACCTTTGATGGCCTTATGAAAGGCTGAGCAGGGAACTCTATTGTCAGTTCCCACCATGAAAAGCAGTCATGATAATGATTTTTCTCACTTTCCATGCCCTCTTCTCCTGGAAATACTAGTCAACCCCACCACCAGAATCGAGGAAGAGAGAGAAACAAGGACCTTTTCTGAATATGTGTTTGCAGCAGAGTGAGATTTATACATGAGATGCAAATTACTACGTGTTATTTACACATCTGAAGAAAAACAAATCTTGAATGTAAATGTTTAGAGGGCATATTATTTTTAAATATGAACGTAGCAAAAATTATTAGGGCATTTAGAACTCCCAGTGTGTTCAAGAGATTTCCAAACAAGTTTTTAAAAAGGAATTTTATCAGAATTACAGAAACTGTGACAAGTAAACAAAAAATGTGTTTTTTAAAGCATTGAAAGTCTGGCAGGTTTTACACCTATATATCCTTCAGGGGAAAAAAGTTAAATTTCAGTTGATCATAGAATTGGTCCATATCCTACAAAAACTTTGTTTTTAATTAAGCATCAAACAACACATTTGCTTACTTATCGAGTCCCCCATTGTTTCCACAGGAGTTCAAGTGAGTAAAACATCTTGTTATTTAGATAACTTGATCCGATTCTTTTTTAGAATGAATGTATAAAAACTGAAACATCATGCAAAGGGGCAATCCACTGAATCTACTGATCTCATTCCCTCAACCCTTCATTCATCCATCCATCTCAGAAATCCTGCTAAAAACCCAACAGTCAGGGAGTGGAGAGCAGCCAGGGACCACTCACAAATGGTAAAATAAGTTTATCATGGACTGTACATCTGCCTCTGTCCCAGGTGTTTGCATAGACGGTCTCATTTCTCGCTCAAAAGAACCATGGTTACGATTGTTTTCAGGCGAGGAAACTAGGGCTGCAGGGGTTAGGAAATGTTCCCAGGTTGCACAGCTGGACAGTGGTAGAGTCTGGAGCTGGCTCACACACGGCTCCATGCTGAGACACCTTCAGCTAGTACCTAAGGCTGCCTCCAAGCGCTGTCACAGCGCCAGGGAAAGGACACAGCCTCCTAGATTCCCAGAAACCCCTCATGACACGAGAGTGGCCAGACACCATGCCCGATGTATTGTGCATTAAGGATTAAAATCCTTAATCTGAAAATCTGAAGTCCGTGATGCCCATCCCCCCATCACACCACAGTCAAAAAAACTCCACCCTGACTTCATGTGACAGGTCACTGTCCAAGCACAGACTCTAGAACACCATAGGATTTCGTGGTTGTGCTTTGGCTCTGTCCCCAAGAAGCATGGTGTTCATCTGATTTGCTCTACCCTCGAGAGCGTTGAGCCTTTTCACTGATGATGAGTTCATGCTCACCTGCCAGCTCTCTTTCTTCTGCAGTGGAGCATCTCCTCACATCCTTGCTCACTTTTAAATTGGGCTGCTTCCTCATCATTGAATTTGGAGCTTTCTGAATATAATTCCAGGTACAAATCTTGTATCAGGTACGAGCCTCACAGGTAGTTTCCCCTCACGTGTGGCTTGTCTCTTTTTTCTCCTACAGTGTATCTTCTGGAGGTAAATCACGGGGCTCAGATTGTCTCTTGCCATCTCTCACAGATGTCTGCCCTGTGTCCCTTCATGTTGGGTATTTTGAAAATTGCTATTACATATTGTTCTTGGTCCTACTGCTTGTTTGGATGAAAGGGAAAAGCCAGTCTCCATTACGTTGTCTTGTCTGGAAGCCACATTCTGAACTACACTTTAGAAAGCATGGTGTTGAGGTTACTAAAATGTACATTTCTTATAAGTATGGCTAAATTTTAGTACATTTTTACTATCATACATTTGTTTCTCTCAAAAGGTACATGCAGAACAACATCACTGTGTGAGAATCAGAAAAAAAATTGGAGTTGAAAAGTGATTTTTATCATGTTACACACAAAAAAAATGTACAACAAATATTCTTTCTGAGGAGAAGCCCCTCACCCTGGAAAAAGTGGGGACCCTTGGCTCTCTGGTATTGATTGGTTGTCAAGACTGAAGGATCCCAAACATAGCTGGGCTCTACTCAAATGATAGTTTCTAATTAGCTTATGCAGGATCTTTTGACTTTAGTCATTCAACAAATATGAGATAAAAAGATGCTGAGGATTGAGAAGTCTGAAAAGATGTGAAAGTTCAGCTTGATAAATACAAAGGTTTGAGTAGATTTTCATCTTTTTTTAACATTTAATTCTTTTTTTTTTAGATTTATTTACTATGTATACAGTGTTCTGCCTACATGTGTCCTTGCAGGCCAGAAGACGGCACGAGATTTCATTATGGGTGGTTGTGAGCCACCATATGGTTGCTGGGAATTGAACTCAGGACCTCTGGAAGAGCAGTCAGTGCTCTTAATCACTAAGCCATCTCTCCAGCCCAGATTTTCATCTTTACTCAGCATTTTATAATGAAAATCTTGGACATCTTGTTCTATGTACAACCTTCTGTCCAAAGGATGAATTGTGAGGAGGTTACTGCCTCAACTGCTGTTTCATTTCTTCCAAAGAACTGGCCATATCCCCCTGACTGCTATGTTCAAACATTCCATGTCCTGGGCACACTTCAGGACACACATCAGGTCGTGTCTCGACAAAGCACCACATACTCTGTGCCCCAGCTCTCTCATCCAGCAGCCCACAGGCCCCAGTGTCAACAACTTCTCAACCTCTTCCCTTCAACTCTGTCTTTATCATGTGTGGTGTTAGTGAGGAGGGTAGGGGGAGCCCACAGAGGCTATCTAGTGAAACCTTACACAAGGTCAGAGAATCTGGGTTTGTTTTACCCAGCAGGACTGCATAAGGAGATGATTTGACCACAGGCGTGTTTACAAGATGTTTGGAAGGGTCTACACTTGGCTGTATGGTGTGCTTTGATCTTGGGGGGAGGTCGGGGGGTCCTTCCCTTTGGTATATTATAAAAAGTCCTTTTGAATAAAGTTGGATGTTGGGTATTGACCCAGGCCCTCCCGAAGCTATCCTGTGTCTCTGTCTTCCTTATTGTCTCTTTCTATCTTTCTACCTGATATTTCCTAATTCCTCTTTCCTCCACCCAAGAACCCTTTGTTAGGTGGGAGCAGGTAAGAGCTGAAATCCCAGAGACACCCGTGTGTGTGTGTGTGTGTGTGTGTGTGTGTGTGTGTGTGTGTGTGTGACAGTCTATACAAAGGATGCATATTGGTGTGCATTAGCACCACCACGGCAAATTACCATACA
Organism: Peromyscus aztecus; assembly: GCA_902168405.1. Taxonomy (NCBI): domain Eukaryota; kingdom Metazoa; phylum Chordata; class Mammalia; order Rodentia; family Cricetidae; genus Peromyscus; species Peromyscus aztecus. Next base: position 65,346 of record CABHPQ010174619.1, read on the forward strand.
CCAGGGAACTCAACATAATAGGAAGTGCCCTCTCCTAGTGCAACAAACCTGACATCTAAAAACCGAGCAGGGCATGGCCACTTCCTTCTGGGACCCCGAAAGGAAATCCACTCCCTTGCATAGACCTTAGGTTGTGGGCATGGCCAGTCACCTTGCTGCCCTTTGCTTTCAAAGCCTCACTCCTTGCTGCCTCCATTTCCATATTCACTAATACCCCCAACTCCTTCTCTTATGAGGATACCAGGAATGGGATTCAGGGCCCATTTGGACTCAAGGATCTCACCTTGAGATTTTTTTACTTATGTTGCTCTGCAGAGATCCTATTTCCAAATGAGTTCCCATTCTCAGCTCCCTACGGTTAAGACTTCCATCTACCTATGAGGGGTGCACAGTTCAACCCACTACAGTTTCCTCTATAAAACTGTACAGCGTGTTTCTAAGCTCTGGTCTTGATCTTCTCACCTGATGGTACACAATAAGATCACTCCAAGTCACTGGGTAATGCTCACTCTGAGGCCTTTTTGTAAATACATTGTCAAGTGCGTGACAGTTAGTCACCCATCTGGATATTGATTGGTCCTTGCTTTGAATTTGATTTTGGTAGGTGTGAATGATACTGTGATCTCAGTTGCACACATACAGTCAGGACTGCTTTCTCATGTGTCTCCCAAACAAAGACACATTGCTTTGTTTGGGAGACACAAGAGAACTAGACATGTTAACAGGAGTTAGCCTCGGAGATGGCTCATGGCTAAGAGTGTTTGCAGCAGTCATGAGGACCTGAGTCCATATCCCCCAACACCCGTGTAAAAGCTGAACATGGTGTTATGTACCTGTTACTCCAGAGCTAGGAGGAGGTGGAGACTAGAGGATTGCTGGGGCTTGCTTGCCCTCCAAAATGGCAAGCTCCAGAGCCCATGAGAGACCTTTGTTCTATGCCCTCTGCATGTGGACACATATACACCCTACACACACACACACACACACACACACACACTCATGGAAATACACCACACACACATAAACTCACACAAACACGTTATTAGAAGTTTATGGATGTTTTGAAGACAAAGAACATACCCACTGCCTTTGAAAGTCTGTGCAGACTTCCCACATCCCAGATGGCTTTTCTGATTCCCAGGGTACTAGGTATACCAAGAGCTGTTCATCCTCAACCCTGGAAAGGCTCCAGCGGCCTTTCAGTGTCTTATGGACAGTGAGGGTTTGGCTGATCTGTGTCCACGGGTGTTCTTTGCATGGCTTCTCCTGGCTAGTCTACACACCATCCAGTTGTAAATGTCCCTTACATAATATTTGTACAAGTTAGCTCTTATCTTCCTTTCTAACTTAACCTCTGCGTTCCCTAGCATGAAATGATTTTTCTCAATCATTACCTGTTAATTGACCGCATTTGGTGTTAGCTTTACAAAATGCATCTTGTTTTTATTTGTTTGTTTGTTTGTTTGTTGTTTTTTCGAGACAGGGTTTCTCTGTGTAGCTTTGGAGCCTGTCCTGGAACTCACTCTGTAGCCCAGGCTAGCCTCGAACTCACAGAGATCCACCTGCCTCTGCCTCCCGAGTGCTGGGATTAAAGGCGTGTGCCACCACCACCCAGCTGCATCTTGTTTTTAAATATTCAAATAGGCTTATCATTTCTCTTGTGCCTTCTGGATTTATCAAGACACAAAAACCGCATCCATAAGATTTATACTATTACTTCTCTAGTTTTCTGTTACAACTCCTGCTTTAAAATCATCAACCTGTTTAGTAACAGACACATCATTTGGGAACCAGCCTAATGTTGTTACCTGAGAGCAACAGCCAGGGATCCGGTGCCTTTTCTAGATAGCACGTCATTTCTCACTGAGCTTAGGCTCCACTTTGTCAAGCTCCCACAATACTGTGGGCCCTGTTGTCAGAGTTCAATATGCTTTCACTGAACTCGTCCCTCTCCAGCCCAGAACCATGCCGATGTGATTTCAGTGGCTCGAGAGTATATCTTGGTGCTTGGTCTAGCAAGAACCTCTCACCACACCCCTTCTGTAGAGTCATTCTTCGAAATCATTGTTTCAAGAGAGGGAAAGTTTTTTTTTTTTCATTGAGTTTCATAATTATGCTTGTTTATTTGAGGCAGCTGGCACTTTAATGGCATTAAACTTTATATAAAAATAATTTTTCCGTTTTGTGAAGATCTTGTCTCACAGCCTTAAGTTTTTGTTATCTTTCACAAAGACTCAGTTTGTTTTCTGATGAACTGAATTTGTAAGTACCTTATGTTAATTGCCTTTACTGTTTAGTGGAATAATTTTTCTTATTTTAATTTCTAGCTAGTTACCACTAGCTAGAAAAAGGCTATTGATTGGTACATGTGTCACAGCTAATTACTCTGCCAAATTCACTTACTAATTACAATAACTTTTAAAATTAGAGTATTTTGAATTTTATAGATATACACTCAAATCATCAGGAAAAAAGAATAATTCTGTCTCTTCTTTGCCAGCATTTTAATTATTATTTCCTTTTCTTATCCTCTGAAATATCAGATAATTGTGACAGTAATTACCTTTGTCTTGTTCACAGTTTTAGTGGGAATGAGTTTAGCCTTTTACCATTTACAATAATGTCTTCTGGGTTTGCTGTTTTGTAATGAATTGTCCCTTACAAATTCAAATGATTTCTTCCCAAATCTGATTTGCTTAGATGTGTTATTTGGAAGATTTCCTAAATTTTATCAAATGTCCTTTAAAAGACATGTTAACATGGCATATTTTTCTCCTTAAATTTTTCTCCATAGTATGGTGAATTCTGTTGACATGTTTCTAAAATTTGCTGCTTAGAAAATATGTGATGTGAAGGCGATGTGGCCGGATATTAGTTGTTACTTTTTAGCTCAGAATTTGGGCGTTTGTTAGTGGTAACCAGAATGGATCCTGGTTTTTGCTTTCTATCTCCCTGCATTGTCTTTCACGGGATAACTCCTGAGCTGTCTGCCTCTGCTGAAACCTCTTCCAAGGTCTTAGTCTCCCACTACTGGGTAGTTAGTGGTTATGCCAGCAGCTGCCCTTTGCCCTCTCATTCCAAATCTACCACACAGCCCGGCTACTGCAGGCATCTGCAGCCCTGCCTCGGCACATGGACAAGGCTGCTTTGTGCTTAAATGATGTCATGGTTCTGAACGTGACAAGAAGACAAGTGTCTCAGAACCCTGTCACCGGAATGTACTTGGAGGGAAAGAGAAAAGGCGCAGATTCTTCAGCGGGGCCAAGGTTTTCTGCACGGAATGTGACTTTGCAGGCTCCGGGGAGATCCGGGAACCAGATTTGTGGGGTTAACTGACAGACACTGTGAGGTGAGCAGAGGAGGAATCCGACCCCTGTCCCCAACAGCAGACACCATGGGAACCTGATGGTGATCATTCTCTCTCCACGTCCTTTAGCACATCCACTGCCCAGCTGCTTGGAAGCAAGCCAACAGAATACCCAAATATCATCTGCACCCTGGAGGTGGGACAGACTGAGCCTACCAAGCTAGTAGAGACTTAGATGGGCTTCCCTCCTGAACCTCCCCCCTGGTCAGCATTGGCCCTTGGGCAAGACTGCTCAGATGGTATGCAGGGCAGTACAAGCACACAGGACTGCCCTTTGAGAACATACTTTCCCCGAGCTCTGGAATCTCAAAGCAAACACAGCCCACTTTCCCGGCTGCTGGATTCCTGGACTGTGAAAGCCTCAGGAAGCTCGCATGCTGGGTTATGTTTGGTGAAACCCCCATAACAAACTAAAGACAGAGTTGGGACAGAGCAATGGCATGTGGGTCTGCTAAGGCCTAGACCCACTCTGGCGTGACTAGAAGTGAGGGGTGAGTATAATGCCAGCTGCTGGGGTATGTAACCCCAGCTTTCTCCTCAGTAGAGCATATGAGTGCTTGCACTCTTTGGGACCTCAGGCCACTCTTGAAGCACCCAGAATACAGGGCTAGGTACAGCATCCTCTCAACCCTGGGAAACCAAATAAGAAGCCCAGACCCTGTGGAGCCAGTACCCTGTCTCAAGTCAGGCCACAGAACAGGGCAGAGAACACTGGGAAGCTGTCCCGTGCAAGGACTATGTCTCAAGTCAGGCCTGCAGGAGCCAGACAGAGCACTGGGGACATGTCCTGTGTGTCATAACTCTGTGTTTACTGAATTCCAAGTTGTCTTACCCACCTTCACCAAATGGGCAGTGAAAAACAGCATAACCCTCTCTACACAAAGTGTAGACTTTTACCACTTAGACACATAATAAGATAGTTTGCTTTAGTAATTTTCAATTAAAAATAGTATCTATTGCATTTTATTGCTACACCAATGCATATTTGAGAGAGTACAGATAAAATAGTTATTAGAAAAGAATTAAAACTTCCCCCATTATCCTGCAGCTCTGTGGGACACTGCCAAGACCACTTTGTGGGAACCTCTGGTTGGTCTTTCCCCATAAACTCTGCTGTTTGTTCAGGAACTAATACAACACACATACACACACACACACACACACACACACACACACACACACACACACACATTCTCTTCTCTCTCAATCAATCATAGTCCTAGACCAATTTTCCACACCATAATCTTTTTTTCTGCACAATCATTTCTAACCATCATTTATGACATTTTAATTCATTTTAGAGTTTTTTATTCCCATCTTTAGTTTTTCATTTCATAAAAAAAATTGATTATTTTTGCAAATGCATTTCAGGGATTTGTTTGTTCTCAATGTTTAGTAGTAATCAACTCACTACTGGAGAACAGAATTGACCCCACTTTTGGATAACATGGGAAAGGAAGTCACCCATGTTTCTACCATGTGAAGATTCTCTCTGTTGGTACAGTAACCTACCTTATCACTATGACTACATTCCAAGAGGCATAGGAGATGGCATTGCAGCTTTGTGTCTTATGTTTGCTCCTTTGTCCCTGCATGTGGCCACAGAGGGCTGAGCTCATCTATCCTTCCATGTCTTGTACCCTGCTGCCTCCTTTGCCTCTCTATTCTTGTGCTTTGGGGACCAGAACTAAATGGCTTTATTTCCAGGACAATAGATGGAACTAGCCATCATTACATTAAGTAAAACAAGCAAGACCCAGAAAGATAGATAACACACCTTTTTCTCCCAGATTTAAGAAAAAAAAATTAAGAGAGTACAAGAGGAACCACTTGAGAAGAAAAGGACTCTCAGGAAGAGGGAGGGGAGAGAAGACAAGCCACAGCCATGGGGAGATAACCAAAGTAAACAGTGTCTGTGTGGGGATGTGTCTCATCGACACCCACTGTATAGCTGAGATGCACTCATGTTAATACGCAAGACTGCCACTAAAACACAAGCAGTGTGGTTCCTCACAGTAGATGGAATGACCAATATGGATACCAAGGGCACACAGTGTGGAAACACTGAGCCAAGGACATTCGTGTCTCAGGATAATGGCACCAATCTCATCAAAATGGTATAGACACTAATACCACTTAATGAATGAATTGATGACTTCTGGAATTTTCTATTTCGCTTCTATAAAAACCATGGAAAGGAAAACGGCAGATAGTGGGGCCATTTTATGTTTAAATATAAACATGTTATTATTTCTTATAAGAAAATGAGGTCATAGACTATCATGGGCACTTTTTCTGCTCATTATTTTTATAATAGTTGCCCTTGTTGATAGATACAACTAATTTAGAAGTCTCTGTGTTGCTGATTTTAACAATTACCACAAAGTGATAAAAAAAAAATGGTTGTAAATTTGATTTGGGTGGAGGAGGCTGAGGGATTGCTGTCCCCCGTTCGGCATAAACAGTTAATACTGAGGAGCCTCCGTGTAACGGCTTCTTCAAATGTCTCGTTGAATTAAGTGTGAACCCTTTGTGTCCTCAGCTTTCTTTCTGCTTCCAACACATTGCTCGTTATTGATCTATTCAGGGATTCATATCTTCTTGGTTCAATTTTGATAACTCTTGTGTTCCCAGAAACATACCCACGTCCACTAGTTTTCTAGTTTACTGGAATAGCAGCTTCCCAACTATGGGCTAACCATTCTCGGGATTTCAGCAGCATCTTCTGTGATACCACTTTTTTCATCTCTAATTGTATTAAACTGGGTCTTTTCTCTCTTTTGGTAAGTTTGGCTAAGAGTCTGTCAGTCTTGATTATTCTCGCAAAGAATCCCCTCTTTGTTTCTCTGGGTCTTTGTCCTGTTCCTTTCGCTTCCGTTTCATTAACTTCAGCTTTGATCATTATTATTTTTTCCCCTTTCCTCTGTTTGAGATTGGCCAGATCACCACAGCCGAGTGAAGTAACCATCTCCCACAAACAAGCCTGGCGTGTTTTCTCTGCTAAGTGGAATGTGGAGGGGGACACGAAAGTACCAGAGGACCCAGAGTGTGGAACGGGAAAGGGAGAGAGAGGAGGAGGAAAGGAAAATAAAAACAGCTGTAGAGGGGTTGGCTGTAATCAGTGTACATCATATGCATGTCTGAGAATATCATAATGAAACCCATTACCTTGTTCATTAATATATGCTAATAAAAATAAATGTGTTGGAATACACCTATGTTTTCATTTATAATGGTCCTTGATTAGAATAATGTTCCTTAAAATTAGACAACATGTAACAGTGAATTTAAGAAAGGAATGTAGAATGTACACAGAACACGGGCTGTGCATTCATCCTGGATGCACAATTCAAAGAGCTGACAGAGAGATACATGCCTGCTAATTACTACAGAGACCAAAAAATACAGACGTGCTGGGGATGCAGCTCAATGATAGAGTGCCTACCCAGCATGCACAAGGTCCTGGGTTCCACAGCCTACACTGCAAAGAAAAGAAACAAATCTAAAGATGTAGAATATGATCTGTTTCGAGACACCCCTCCCCCACCCCAGTTCCTCTTTTCCTTCCCCATCAGCTGTCTCTTCACAGGCAACCACTCCATTTCTGCTCACACGTGTGGGTTTCACCGGGACTGTTTCTGGACTCTATGAAATTACCCACTGATCTGCATTATAAAATATGTATTCCTCTTCTTGGTTCCTCTTGCCAGATTTTATGATTCTCAAATCGATCTGCTGTGGCTTGTAGCTACAATTTGCTCACTTTTATTGCAGTATGGATTCTAACACCCAGACAAACCTTTTATATGTCAATGGTTATTTTCTTAGCATAAACTTGAAGAAGAAGAATTGGCGTGCCAAGGGCCAGACTACAAGGCAGGGAAGGGTATATATATCCAGCTGCTCTCCAAAGCGAACACACTAACTCTTTTCCAGTTCTACAGCAATGAGCCTAACCCTCACGCATGACCTCTAGCTACTGTAGACTTCATCAATTAATCTTTGCTGACCTGAGAAACTATAAAACACATTGTTTTCTAGTCCTTTAAAATATATACTTTGTTAAGAATTTGTGCAAATGCATAAAATACGAGAGTGTTATTTATCATGAACACTTTCTTTGGATTCTAAATCCACAACAATGACATAATTCCTCATCAACACACCACAGGTGATAAAGTCAGTATTCCAAAATTGACCTTCAGATATCTCACTGTGTGAAGAACATGAAGATTTCTTTATAAATGTGCATGCCATGATGTCCCTTGACCTTTATGTCAGTCATTTGAGTTAGGACCTGTGGCTGTGCACCGATTACCAACGAGGAGACTGGGGCACAGGAAGGTACAGTAAGTTGCTGGAGACTGAGTAGCCATGGAGGGTCAGAACCTAAAGTTGTCCTGGGCTCTGGTTCTGGTCCCAGCAGCCATGATTTCAACACCTTCAAAAAGTGACCACCATCACTAGTGAACACAGTTTCTTCTTCTAAAAAACAAAAGGTTGATTTAGTCCCACCACTTGCTTCTTTATGATCTTGGAGATGACCATTGTCTGA
>CABHPQ010174620.1:0-24723 GCA_902168405.1 Peromyscus aztecus
AAAAAAAAAAAATGCACAATTGACCTGAAGAGCGGAGCAAACAGTGGCTCCTCTGTCAGGTTGCTCGTTGGCTTGGCTAGCAGGAGGCTACTCGCTTGCTCGGTATTCAGGGACAACTTGAGCTGTTGTAACATGAAACAAATCAGGGCACCAGTGGGAGGGATGTTTTACTGGTTTGTGAATCTGTACTTACATAAACAGTCACACAGACAGGGTATTTTTACCTTCGGCTCTGTAGTAGCAAATCATAGCCATTGAAAACCCGTGGCCTCGTCTTAGAAATCATCTGGAGTGAAAACCAAAATGTATGAAGTGCTTGTAAGACAGAAATTGTGCTACATGCATGAACTCAAGTGATTCTTTTCCCAAATAAAGCTTGTTAGAGAAAATGGAGACAAGTAACTTGCCTAAACTCTTCAGAGCAGGGTTGTGGCTCAGTAGTAGAGCACGCACTTGGCTACACGCACAATGTCCTGGGTTCTGAGCCTCAGAACAGCAACCAACAACATACCCAGTGTTCTCTCCTCTTTCAAGGATATTAGGAGTGGAGCTGGGCTTAGGAAACCAAACACTGTAATTCTCCTGCATCCCAGCCTTGTATGTCTTCTTGACCTTAACAGATGCTGTGACACACAGATTTTTTTCATCTTAGCTGTACCTCTGCAAGGGAAGCAGGTCTGTACTTGTCTAGGCAGTGACCTGGTTTTGCTTATTTCCCACACTCTGGGTCATAACCAAGTTTTTCCTTAGCATCATATGTTCTCATTGCCCCCCATCACTAGTCATTTCTGTATTATTCCTTAGGAAAGACAGGAGCAAGTGGAAACAGATCTGTAATAATTCAACTAGTGTTGATTATACGCCTGCTGTATACATGCTGGTCATGCCGGGAAGAGCAAACCAAGCCCTGAATACACAGCTCATGCCTCGCTAAGAGAGTAAAGCTCAAAGCCCACCCAGGTTAATGTAGCAACACCAAAGAGTTCAGAATACAAAACGGCTGAAGAAACTACTTTTATTTGTTCCCAGGTATGTTACAAGGGTGGCGGGATTTATCTGTGAGGCACACATATTTATCATTTCATCATATTCTCTTGCCCAGAAGCTATAATGAACTTCATTAGCATGGAATGGGACAAATACCCTTGCCTTGGTTGACTTGTAGAAATGCTTTGTTTTATGGCATAACCACCCACCACCACCATCACCACTGGACCTATGTGAGCAGGAAGTCTTGTGTTGTTTGCTGTGGCGGTTGAGTAGGCACAAGACAAACCCAGTTCTGAGATGCCTTATTATGATTGTGAGTGGCTCAATAATCCTTACTCTGCTCTTTGTAACTGTCCTATTCAGAGACTCCATAGGCATAAACCAGAAGCCAAGAAGAATAAGGAAACAACGTGACTGACCAGATCGCCTCCTGGCATCTGACTCTGTTTCTTGTCTCACTGTTGCTGGCCTGACAAAGGCCACTGGCTGTCTCAAGCTCTGGCCTGTGCTCACTTTGTTCTCTTACATCAAAGTTGCCTCCAAAGTGCGGCACCAGGGTGTGCTGTGTATTTTCAACCCTCAGAAGCAGTTTCTTTGACCTTGTTCCGCCCTTCTGCCTTCTCACTTCTCCATTTCCCCCAAAGCAATTGATAGAGATCAGGATTCTGGTTACCCAAGCTTCTGGTTAGTCATAGACGCTAGAGGCCTTCTTCAAAGCAGGCCATAGAACCTTTTCCATTCTCCGTTGAAGTGAGGTCTCACTCCATTCTCAGAAGGAATGCTATGCAGAAAGGCCAAGAATGTGAACACACAGGTCTTACTGAGTGTCCATTTTAGCTGTCACCATTAGACTACACCCTATGGTCCATTCACATTTCTACATGGCTCTCCCGTCCATTCTTCACTGAACCCAAGAATGAGAACAGTTTTCCATGGGTGTTGAGAGCTTCATTTCTGGAGGTGCCTACACCACATAAAAGTTTAGCTAGATGAATGTGCCATGGTTACTTGGGTTAGCCAGTCTTTTGTTATGGTTGTGCCGGCCATGACTGTCATGAACGACATGACGGGTGCTGAGAAAAGCTACCCCATACTTCTGCCCCTACAGCTACCAGACTGATGATCCCTGTGAATCCAATAAGCTTATCATTACTAGAATGTGAACTTCAAGAGGGCAGGAAGCCGTCATTTCTGTACATTCCTGTCTCCATATTTCTAGCTCCTGGGAAGAAACCTGTCATGCTGTACATGCTCAACAAATATCTGTCACATAAATGAGTGATCTCAATTAGAACTGTTTGGGGGCCAAAGGACTAAGCTTTTGAAACATCAAAACCCATATTATGATTTCTTCTAACACTTTGTTCCCACCCTCACCTTTCTCTTTGGGGAAGACACCACTGCAGGATGCCCCCAACGGGCTCTCAACCATTCATGCCAGCATTAAAAGCTCTTCCTCCATTCAGAGAGTATATAACCAGCCACCAGAAGACAGGCACTCCATTGCTCAGGTCACCAATCATTTTGCCACATTCCACTTCAGATCATCGTTCCTAGGCAGTGCTGCCACATCTTCAGTCACTGCGGCTTACAAAACGACAACATGGCACAGCAGATGCTTGACTTTGTGAAATATTATTGCCTTCATTATGCAGAAATAGAACTCAACACAGTATCAAACATGCTCAAGATCAAAAGATATTTTCCAATGTCTGATTATGAAAATCTTGACTCATACATGAAATCCTACATTTTATAACAGGATTTTACTGTTTGCCCACTGACCTGTTTATCTACCAACTCTCTATCTATTGAAATATATCCATTTTTGTTACAGTTAAAGTAATTGTAAATGCCTTCTATGCAGTATAATTCACTAGAGGTCTACACTCTTTAGGTTTCTTCTTCTTTCAGTCAAGTTTTACATACATACAGTGTTGAGCACAAAGCCCAAGAATGCCATTATCCACATTGAGGAAAGCACACATAGCCCAATCCCTGGTTACATCACAGAACATGACCAGCATCCTAGAAAGTTCCCTGGGTCTCTTGTGAGCAAATTCCGACCCCAACCTCTGGTGGTTTGTTTGCTCTCATTGTTTGGCAAGTAAATCACCTCCACTTGTTCTGAATACTTACACAGGGGAGAAGTGTGGACTCTCGTGTAAAGCATTTTTCACTGTGCTTAATTTGAGATTCACCCGTGTTTGCCCGTATACTATCAATTCATTCTCTGTAACGTGAGTGAACACACCAATTTATTCGTTCCCTTTTATGGACACCTGCTCTGGCCTCAGCTCTCTTCTATCATAAATAAAGCTGTTATGAGAACAAGTATTTTTGCAGAACATAACATCTCAGGGCACAGCAGTCCAAGCCTGTGTGATTCCAAACCCACACGCCTGCCTTTATGTCCTGCTGTTTCTCTGTAGTGCATCACTGTTTATGTGGACATCTCTGGAGGTTTCAACCTAAAAGGGTTTACTGCAATATAAACACAAATGGAGACATGCAATCCTTGGACAAACAAGGGTTCTTGCTTACTCTTATGTCAATTAATACCCACCCTGGCATAGTTGTTTGGAAGAATATTTATGTTATCACTTGCTTATGCTATCTGTATAATTTTGCTTTCTACATGATTCCTTGTTGGTTTTTTTTTTAACTTTGAAATAGAGTCTTGCTGCATATCTGGCTGGACTGAAACACTATATTCACAATAGGTAAAGATGATTTATGGGGAAAACAAGAATATTATTACTTCGAGGGGTTAAGGTGGGAATTTCCTCTGAAGAGATGTGATGGAACTTTCCAGAATGATCATGTTCTTTGTTGATCCTTCTGCCTATGCCTTCTAAGTGCTTGGATTATAGGTATCTTCCACCACACCTGGATGCTAAGTATTTTCAGTGTTTCTTCCATATTCTTAGAGTTCTATGACTCATAACAGACTGTTTAAAGCTTCTTAAATTACAAAGTGAGCATAGTTAAATTCATTTTATGACCACTGTGTTTAATATTGTATATTAGTCATTCATAAGACAATGAAGCAATACGAGAAAATGTTGATGTTGTTATTTGAAGTAGGAAAATCAGTAGAAAATTATATACTCAATATTTTCACACAAGCCTCCAAAAATATACATATATATTGTTCAAGACTATTCTACTAGGGAACTTTGAAAAATTAAAATAAAATATAATTTACACATGGCAAATCATGTGTAAAAAATATTGTCTTAACAATTGTGGCATGGGAATACAGCCTAATGGTAGCTGCTTGTTTATCATTCACAGGAGACTGGAATGAGACCCTCAGCACCGCGCACACACACACACACACACACACACACACACACACACACACACGTTTGCGCAGTTAATATCACTGTTATTGAATGTATAATGATGATAGGTCTGAAGAAAAGTCATGTATACTGAGGGCTGCCATAGCCCACTGAAGACAGTAAATGTACTTACAAAGCATTTTTTAAAATATAGCAGCAAAACTGTGTTTTTTTTCTAATGTGCACAAGGGTACATTTAGACTACTAATGAGGCTACTCAAGAGATTATAATATTTCTTTAAATTCCACCAGCATCTTCTCTATTAGTTTGGCCTCTGTCTGTAGTTACTTTGCTACATAAAATGAGTGCAACGTTCTATTTTGGTAGCTTTTTTTTTTTTTTTCAGATAAATTATCTCTAATGTTTAAGATTTCCTCAGTACCATTCTCACATCACTTGGATGGAGAGTATTACCCAATTACTTTTCCTTTAAGTTAATCTTCCTGTCATAGAGGAATGCCAGGAACATTTGCTTTGTCACGTGTGACAATAGGCAGTGTGTATTGGCCGGAAAGTGCTGGCCCTTTTCATTCCACCTCTCCTGTTTGCCAGTCAAGGAGGAGGGTACTGCACAGAGAAATCACCATTGCCCAAATTTAAATAATCTGAACCACCGAAGGACATTTAGGGCCCAAAACCTTAATGAAATAAGACATTTCAAAGTCAACATCTTAAAATCAACTCATCAAGGGGCCGGCATGGTGGCACACACCTTTAATCCCCGCACTCGGGAGGTAGAGGCTGGCAGATCTCTGTGAGTTCGAGGTCAGCCTGTTCTATAGAACGTGTTCCAGGACAGCCAGGCTACACAAGAAACCCTGCCTCTGTGATTAAAATAAAATTTTTTTAAAAATAAATAAATAAAATAATAAAAAGAAGACCAACTAATTAACTGGTTAAATGTTGAGCTTGTGGGCATCTTAGAGCCTGGCACGTACTTTTCCTCCTCGACCGTGCGGCGTCTTCCCATTGAGAGGACCCGTGTGGATACGCCTGTACCCTAAGCACAAGATGGGAAGGCTGCTCACTGCCTGGGCTCCCTCATTTCCTGTCATTCATTCCTCACCTCTCACAAGAGTCACAGCCAGCACAGCTATAACAAAAGAAAGGTGAGGACTTGGAAGATGGCACAGTCAGTAAGGCACACGCTTTGCAGCCCTGAGGGCCTGAGTTCCAACCCTAGGACCCGAAAAAAAAAAAAAAAAAAAACGCCGAGCACTACCACCACATCCACCCTCTCCACCCAGCCAGACCCTGCACTTCCTTTCTCCATGCACTCTCCCTGTCTCACCAGATCAAGCCCGGGTTCCAAATCCACTTCTCCAGCCTTATCAGGCCACCCCTGCCCGCACTGAAACCAACCTAGAGGGCTGGCCCTGCCTGCCCCACAATACATAGGCCTCTCCCATGCCACATCCAACTTCTCTACCCAGCCAGATCTACTCATACATTCCAGGCTTTGACTAGGATGCATGCCCTGCACACCAGTCCAGTCCCCTCCGTCCACCTGATTTCATTCCACCTAAGTCATTTCCAATCTCTAGGTCCAACCTGCCCACTCCTTCCCCAACCTGCTCTGTCCCTAACAGATACAGAACTAACAAAAGTTCACATGACCAGATCTCATCACAAAATACAAGCAATATAAAAAAAATATAAAAGATCAAGCCAGTATCTCCCCTCCCAAACTTATTAGTCCTATAAAAATGTTTATCAATGAGAATTGCCTAAATCAGTGGTTCTCAACTTGTGGGTCCCAACCCCTCTGGAGATCAAACAACCCTTTCACAGGGGTCACCTAAGATCATCGGAAAACATAGATATTTACATTATGGTTCATAACAATAGCAAAATTACAGTTATAAAGTAGCAACGAAAATAATTTTATGGTTGGGGGTTACCACAACATGAAGAACTGTATTAAAGGATCACAGCATTAGGAAGGTTGAAAACTATGGCCTAAATGAAGCCCAGGACACAGAATTTTAAAAAACAATCATAAACTTTATCAAAGGATTCAAGAAGTTTAAAAAAAAAAAGACAAAGAAATGGCTTGGTGAAGTTAGGGAGAGTAAGCGACCAAGTGATGCTCAAGAAAACAGAACTGTAAGACTGACTGAAATGATGGGGATAATCTAGGACTTGAATATGGAATTCAGTCAGGAGATAGAGGCACTGAAGAGGACTCAGGCTAAAATGAAGGTGGAATGTTGAAAAAATCAATAACCCAGCTAGAAAACTCAAAGAAAAGCTTTGAAGTTAAAATAGAGGACCCAGACCGAATAAGCAAAGAGTGTGAAAAATTAACACACACACATATACACACACACAAATGCGCACACATGCATGAGTGTGTGTAAGAGAGAGAGGGTAGAGGAAGGAATGTACAGAAAATGTGAAACAATATGAAAAGACCAAACCTTCAAATAATAGGAATAGATAAGGGAGAAGAATCACAAGTCAATGGCATAGACCAGATCTTTAACAAAACCATACATAATAACCTTCCTAAACTAAGAAAAGACATGCCCATACAGATATAAAAAGATAAATAGACAATATCAAAAAAGAAAATTCCCATGGCATATACTAGTTAAAATACTAAGTACACAGAACAAAGAAAATATATTGAAAGCTGCTGGGGCATGTCTTTCTGTATGCTATGAATATATGTTGTTCCCATTGGTTAATAAGTAAGCAGCTTTGGCCTATGGCAAGGCAGCTTAGAGGCAAGTGGGAAGTCCAAGGAGAGAGACAGGAAAGAGAAAGGTGGAGTCTGGAGAGACATCAGCCTGCCGCCCAAGGAGCAACATGCCAGCAGGTCAGTAAAACCGTGGAACACGTGGCAAAACATAGATTAATAGAAATGGGTTAATTTAAGATATAAGAGCTAGCTAGCAAGAGGCCTGCCATAGGCCATACAGTTTGTAAATAATATTAAGCCTCTGAGTGATTATTTTATAAGTGGCTGAGAGACTGTGGGGCCAGGAGGGACCACAGAAAACTTTCAACTACAGAAAGCTGCAAGGAAAAAACAAAACAACAACAAAAACCCCACATGTCACATATAAAGGAAAACCCATCAGAATAACAGCTGATTTCTCATTGGAAACGTTGAAAGCCAGAAGACCATGAAGGCCAATTGAGATTAATACATCCAACACAATAATCCACAATAGCTGAAAAAGAAATAAAAAATTTCCACAATATAAACAGCTTAAAAAGTTTGTATCCAAAAAACCAAACCTAAACAAAATACAGGAAGCAATATTGCAGACTGCAGAGATGAATAAGACAGTCAAGAGACTGTGGAAAGAAATACAAAGCTATAATTACAAAAACACAAAGTACCATCAAGAACACAAATGACACTGAAAATCAATATCATAATGACCAAAACACACACATTTCAATAATAATGAATAGCAATCATCACTATCCTAATATCTGAAAAAATAGACTTGAAACTAAAACTAAACAGAAGAGGTAAAGAAGGATACTTCATTCTTTACCAAGGGAATAGTTAACCAAGAAGACATTACTATCCTAAACAAACTCTTGTGCATCCAATTTCATAAAAAATATATTACTAAATTTAAAGACACAGAGTAACATCAACCCATTAATTGTAAGTTATCTCAATACCCCATTTTCTCAAATTGACTGGTCATCTAGACAAAAAATAAGCAGAGAAACATTAGAATTAAGTGATATCATATGTCAAAAGGACTTAACTTGTATTTCCAGAATATTCTATCCCAAATTCAAAGAATAATATTCTACTTAGAAACTCCTCTAAAATAGACTGTATCCTGGGACACAAAACAAGCCTTTACAAATTGAAAAAGATTCAAAATAACTTCATGTATCCTATCTGACCACAATTAAACTGATAGCAAACAAATCTCTAGTAAATACGCAAACTCATGGATATTAAACAACTCATAACTTCATGATGGATGCTTCAAAGAAGAAATAAAAAATTTCCTGGAACTAAATAAAAATGAAAACACAACACAACAAAAAAATCTGGGACACACTAAAAGCAGTCCTACAAGGGAAATTTGTGGCTCTAAGCATTGGCATTCTAGCCTGCCCCTTGGGGACCCGCCCTGCGTCCTGACATAAGGCAGGAAAAACCCCTCCCTTCTTCTTCCTCTTCCCCTTCCTCCCTTTCTCGCCAAGAGGTGTGCACACCTCTGCTTTCTCTCTCTCTCTCTCTCTCTCTCTCTCTCTCCACATGGGTGCTGTGTCTATATGGTGTGGAGTGGTGTGAGTGCCTTTCCACCACGCCACACAGGTGCCCACTGCGTCTACAAGGCGTGTAGACCTTGGCAGGCCACCTTGGCTCAACCAGCTAAGGCCTCTCTCGTGCCATATCATTACATTGGTGCTGCATGACTCAGCAGGCTTCCCCTTGTGTTTTCTCCTACCCGCAGGCAAGCCGGCAATCCAAGAAACGCTGGGACCCTGTACTATCTAACACCATCACTTTTCCGACTGGAGGACCGCTGTGGATTGATTCTTCACCCCATGGTAAGATCCCTCCCTTGTTTTCCATGGGTGAGGACTAGTCTCATCTTTCAAACACGGTTTCAGGCCTTTCAGCCTCGCCTAGAAGACCCGGTACAGGGCACCACGCAGCTCGAGCTTTCAGCCCTCTGGAATCTGTTACTATGTCAAAGAGTATATGCAGCTTCAGCCATTTAATATATGACAACGATTCCCAAAATATATGCTGCAGAAAAGAAAGCATCTTCAACAAACGGTGCTGAGAAAAATGGATGCCCACTTGTAGAAGAATGAAATAAGACCTATTTCTAAATTCCCTTGCACAAAAACTAACTCCAAATGGGCCAAGACATGAAACCTGAAATACTGAAACTGCTAGAAGAAAACATAGGTAGTATCCTACACCTATATAGGAAAGGACTTCCTGTATAGGACCCCAGTCACCCAACAATTAAGGTCAAGAACTGACAAATGAGACGTCATAAAACTAAAAAGCTTCTAAAGAAACAATCAGTGAGGAGGAAGCGCACAGAATGGGAGAGAATCTTTACCAGCTATACATCTGATAGAGGACTAATATCCAGAATATATGAAGAGCCCCGCCCCAAACAGCCAAAACAATGAGCGGCCCATTTAAAAAAATGGGCTTGGTACCTGAACAGATGGTTTTCAAAGAGGTTAGACCAACTGAGTTACCAGGAAAGGACATTCTCCAACCTCTTGTGCTGCCTCCAGGCTGTGCGGTGTGCTCCAGGTTCTCAGCTCTGTGACTTCATCTGTCTTGACAGGTGAATAGTACTCCACAGTGTACATGTACTACATTTTCATTACCCATTCATCATTTGAGGGGCACTTAGGTCAGTTCTAGCTATTGTGAGTAGAGCAGTAATGAACATGGCTGAGCAATATGGGTGGAGTCCTTTGGCATATGCCAAGGAGTTGTATAACTGGGTTATATGGTAGGTTTATTTTTAGCCATTCTGACTGGGATAAGATAAAAATCTTAACGTTGTCTTCATTTGCATTTCCCTAATTGCTAGGGGCCATGAACATTTTTTGAGAATTGCTTAACCATTCTTTTTTATGATCTTTCTTTCCAACATAATATTTTTATTGATTATTTGGGAATTTCATACAATGCACTCAATCACACTCACTTCCTATTCCTCCCAGGTCCACTCTCCCACGCTTGTACCTGTTTGTTTTGTATTTTGCTTTCTTTTGCGTAAGCACAGGCAGCTGTATAGACAATGTGACTGGGACAAAGCAACATGTTCTAATACAACATACTGTGTGTGTGCCCAAGAGTGGCCTGTCCAGCTAAGGGCAGGACTTGATGTATATTCTTGAAACTTTTTTTTTTTTAATGGGATCATGGATTGTTTGGGAGCTGATTGGGTCCATCAAACAGAAAAATATTTGCTGTGATTCTCTTGCCTCAGCCTCTTTAGTAGGCAGTGTTACAGGTATGCATCACTTCTGTGAGTTGATTTTGGCTTCTCATACATAGTTCACAAGCATGCCTATAAGCTTTCTTCCAGCCCCCCTGGTAAAGGGCATCCAGGAGTTCTGCACCTATGGCTCTAACTCCGGTGGCGCATGTCCCATCATTCTTGAAGCAGTGACATCACAAGGCACTGAGACAGATGATGTCTCTTGATCTGGACCTGGCTTGGGGCTCCAGGGCTGTGGAGGAGGGCTATGCTAGAGGGCACCTGGGCTTACTTACTTCTTTCTATAGAGAGTAATGAACAGTGTTTCAGTAGCACAATTGGTTGGTGGGGGGCACTTGCATAGAAGGAATTGCCACAGAAACATTGTCACAAAAAGAGTCAAAGGTTCAAGCCACAACACAAAGAGGGAAGGACTAGAGAGGTAGATCAGGCAATTCCCCAATCGTACAAATTTTATAATACTTGATAGCTCCTTAACATTTTATTGAAATATTCAAATATGAATACTTAATATTGAATTTTTGTTTTAAACAGAGGCCTCACATTTTATCAATTTCTGGCCCTAAAAACTTGAATACACCCCCTGTGAATACATTTGAAAATGTGGGCTTTCCCATATAACTGTACCTGCTAAAAACCTCTTGGGTCCACTCAAGCATCCCCACTGCCGCTCTCTAAATATAGACTGCCTTATCACCTCCCTGTAACAAATCTTTCTCTGTCCCTCTAGTCAGCTCCCAAATAATGACACAGAGACTTATTATGAATTATGAAAGCTCAGCCTTTAGCTTAGGTGTGTCTCAGTCTAGCTCTTATAACTTAAATCGACCTATTTATATTAATCTGTTTTCTGCCATGGACTGCCTTCCTGTAACAAGTCTTTCTCTGCCCCACCAGCCAGCTCCCAAATAACAACATAGACACTTGTTATTAATTATGAAAGCTCGGCCTTAGCTTAGGCTTGTTCCACTAGCTCTTAAAACTTAAATTAACCCATTTATATTAATCAACATTTTGCCTTGCGGCTTTTTATCTTATCTCCATACTGCCCATCCTGCTCCCTCAGTGCGTCTCACTTCTCCTGAGCACCTAGGTTCCTCCTCTGCTTTCTCTCTGCCCTGAAGTCCCACCTATACCTCCTGCCTAGCTAGTGACTGTTCAGCTCTTTATTAAACCAATCACAGCAATATATCTTCACACCATGTACAAATATCCCGCAACACCTTTCATCATGACCGGCGAGATGGCACAGTCACCAGAGTCTAGGCTTACTTACAACCAAAATGGCAAACCTTTCATCAGCTTCCATTAGTTCTAAGGATTATTCAAAATTCCTTAATGATGCTTAAAATACCTGAATGGCCTAGTATGTAGCTAGAGTTTTCCTGCCTGGCCCACAGTCAGTACCCACCAGTCCCACAGCCACTCAGACCCAACCAAGTAAACACAGAGACTTATATTGTTTAAACTGTTTGGCCTAATGGCTCAGGCTTCTAGCTATCTAGTTCTTACATCTTAAATTAATCCATTTCTATAAATCTGTACCTTGCCACGTGGCTCGTGGCTTACCTGCATCTTCACATGCTGCTTGTCATGGAGGCGGCTGGCAGTGTCTCCTTCCACCTTCCTGTTTTCTCCATTCTCCTCTCTGTTGGTCCCGCCTATACTTCCTCCCTGGCCACTGGCCAATCAGTGTTTTATTTATTGACCAATCAGAGCAATTTGACATACAGTCCATCCCACAGCACCGACCCTGCAGACACACCTTTTTTCTGGTTTAGCTCTGCAATCTGGTCCTCTCCTGGACTCTGCTGATCAAGCCCATAGGCTCCTTCCTGGACCCTCTCCCCCTTAGATGCTTTTCTCTTGTTACTCGCTGGGACTCCCATTCTCTTCCACCTCTTCCAGTAAAACTAAAAAAACCATGGCAAGAGGCATGGGCAGAGAAGCCAGGGCCAGCTGAAGGCTCTCTTTTCAGATCCTTTCTCTCTAAATAAGTTGGGGACCAAAAGTGTCAGTCAGAGTTGGGCAGGAACTTTTAAGCAGAAAGGAAGTCAACACAGGAATTGTAGGACTTATAATCCATTATTGTGAGGCCTGAACGATCAGATTCCAAGCATTCGGGAACACATCTCAGGACAATATGGACCTGACACATAGGCTGAACTCCTACATCTGAGCTGTCAAATTGAGCAATGGACAGGAATGTGTTGTTGCCTTAGTCAGGTGCCATGACACACAGCACTTGAGAGGCAGAAGCAGAAGGCTCCTGAGTTTGAGGTCTGGCCTACGGAGACAATCTGTCCCTAAAAAACAAAAAAAAAGGGGGGGGAGATAGGAAGGAAGGAGCAAGGCTTTGTGGTCCATACCTGGAATTCTAGTGCTCTGAGGTGGAGGTGAATGAATCAGTAGTCCAAGGCCAGGCTTCTGCTGCATAGCAGAGGGCAGAGGGGAGGTCAAATGCCTGCTATGTGAGCAGAAGGACCCGAGTTCAAGTTCCTAGTTCACATGTAAAAGTTGTGCATAGCCAGTCACTTCTATGATTTCAGTGTGAGAGAGCAGAACCAGGCGGATTTCTGTGGTTCACTGACCAGCCAGTATAGCCCAAATGGCAAGCTCCTGATAAAGTGAGAGACTGGGTCTCAAAAAAGAAAGGTGCAAAGTGATAGAGAAAGACACTGGACTTTGACCTCTGGCCACACACACACACACACACACACACACACACACACACACACACCCCACAGGAAGAGAGGGAAAGAGAGAGAGAGAATCAATAAATTCATTGCTTTATTGCAGGACTAGACTATCTCTGCTTCCAAAACTGTGTTCATAAGAAGCTGTATGTGCTAGAATGCATCAGAGAAACCCAGGCCTGTCTGGTCCTGGAGGCTAGCAGAAGCTACCCCTGTCAATCATCTCTGCCTTCATGCAAGTGCAGCTAACTGATCCTTGGAAACCTGTGGCAAGGAAGTCTGGGATATGCAGATTTCTATTCTTTCTAGTGGGGTGGAAGAGAGAACGGAGTTGGTCGGGGCCACTCTATTGTACTTGTTACGATGGTGAACATTTGGGTTAATTGATTGTTTGGTATCAGGGTCCTGGAAGGACCAAGCTCACAGATGCTAGAGTTACCATAGCCAGAAGAAAAGTCATGCAAAATATGAGAAGCTAAAGCTGGGGGGCAGCTCAGTCAGTAAAGTACTTGCTGTATGAACATGAGGACTAGAATTTGGACCCTCAGAACTCATGAAAACACTGGACGGGTAGAGTGGGTCACCTGTTATTGCAGCACTCAGAAGGCGAAGATGTCATCCTTGAAGCAAGCTTGCTAGCCCATACTGGCAAGCACTGGGTTCAGTGAGAGACCCTGCCCCAATGAGTAAGGTGAAAAGTGAGTGAGGAAGACCCTGATGTCAATCTTGGACTTCCACATTCATGTGTATCCACATACTTGTGAACATATACATGCATATACACATACACATGGAAAAAAAAAAACCCAGGAGATATGAAGGTGATTTCAGAGGCAATGGGAAGGAGCTGCAACTCCATGGTCCCATGAACATAGTCTTGGTTTGGGGTTTCTGTGAAGCCCAGCTGTATTTTATACCTTCTGGTATTCAGAATGGAATGACAAGGTGGCACATTCTTTTCTCTCCTCGTTGCTCCCTACCCATTCCTATTTTCAGGTACTCTAGCCTTCACTGTTCTCCTGTGTTCCAGGATGGGACAAATATCCCTTCTCTCTGCTCCCGAGGCTGTATTGCCAACAAGACTTCAGTGGAGAGTGTTGTAATAACTCACTGCTCTGTTTCCCCAACTAATAGTCTCTAAGTGCTGAGGCAAGGTCATGACCACCTTGTTCACTAAATATTTGCTGAACCCTGTCCAGAAGAACAGGATGAAGAGGAGAGGGTTTGCATCATGAAACCCCACCTTGACTTTGCGTTGATTCGTTGCCAAGTGGTTTGAAGGCAGACTCTGGGACTCGGTTTTCATAATAGCTATACCATTGGTAACTCTGGAGCCTCTTTATGAGGTACTCAGATTCCTCATCTCTATAATGGGATAATAATGATACCCATCCATCTCCTAGGGTTCACAAGAGGATTAAGTGAGTTAATGCATAAGCAGGATTTAAGCCAATATTTGAACATAGTGCTCCTCAGTAAACGACAGCTGATATTACTGCCAAGAGTTCCATGGATGTAGAAAGTAATACTAAAAAATAACCAACACAAGGGCAAGACAACATACATTCTAACGTTTGATCCTTATTTTTGGATTTTGGGAAAATTAAATAATCCTCGTAAGTTCAGTTTGCTCACCTTTAAGACAAAGAGACATACATCGACTTTGGGCGAAGTGGCTAAATGTTCGCCCAAAGCCAAGTGTCCTCAATTTGGCAATATTCCTGTAGTGTTCTTCTGGGAAATAGCAATTTTCTGGGCCTGCGAGAGAACCTATACCTTCCTCTAGCCAAGGGGTAGGCTTCAACAGCCGCCAGCTAACATACCCCATCCCCCTCGTCAACAGATAGGCTTGCAACAGCCTGCGCTGATAACTTGATATTCTAACCTAGGGCTGAGGGGAAGAGTGAGTGGAACTACTGATCTTGTTTCCTGCCAAGTTTGCTTGTCCTTCTGATACAGTAGCCTTAGAGGCATTGCTGCCTTGGATCCCAAGCCCTGTTTCCCTGGTAACACTAGAAAAGTAAACATCAGCTTTGACACTCCTTAAAGCTCCGTCAAAAGAAGAGAAGATGTCTGGTCTTGGGTAGAGACATGACCTTCTGATTGGCTCCAAATACTAGAACGTTTCATACTACTATCTCTCCATTGAAGAGTTAATCGGGGCTGGAGAGATGGCTCGGCGATCAAGAGGACTTACTGGTCCTGCAGAGGACTTGGGTTCTGTTCCCATCACCTACATGGGAGCTCACAACTCTATGAACTCGGTTCCAGTGAATCTGAAGTCGTTTTCCAGCATCCACGAGCAGTTCACACACACAGTGTGCACACACAAAACACTCATATGCATAAAATAAAAATAATAAATACTTAGTCCATTTGGGTATGTCAATCATCTGGCTAAGAGACCTCTTCTCAGAAAGGCTGTAACTCCTAAAGCTGTGGTAATGAAAGAAACGGAATAATAATTATCCCTTTAATGAGATAATGTACCTGTTCCTTCTAGAATGCCCCTCAGTGCGTCACTTACAAAACCACTTTGGCGCGGCTTCTCCACGGCTGTCCCAACTCAGAGAAGCAAACCATTTGTTTTTCTTTCCTATCTTTCTCTTAGATCCTAGCTAAAGTCTACTTATGCTTTCGCTGGCACTTTGATCTTCCTTACTCATTCTCTGAGAATACCTCTCTTCCGCCATGTGGCTGCTCGCGATCACTAGCTGCTCACGAGCACTAACTGCTTGCCAAGCTTCTGCTGCTGAACTTGCTGGCCTGACTCACACAGCATCACTTCATCTCTTCATCTTCTCCATCTTCCTCCTCTGCCCAGTTGCCAAGATTCACAGCTCACCTGCTCTGTTGCTTTCTCTCAAATGCTAACAAAATTGTCCTTGAGTGTCCTAATGAGTCTATTTCTTAAATTCTTTTATTAATATGATTAAGATCCCAAGAGGAGACACCAATGGCAGCCTACATGGGATTCCCCAAAACTTCTGGTAACCCTTCAAGATGGTAGGTGGAAGAGATGCTATTCTACCTAGGAACTGGTGACAAAAAGGGGGTGGGGAAATGGGGGGCAACAGCTCTCTGGCTGAAGATCATTTCCCTGGCTCCCATCACCTGATTCTCCTGAATCCTCAAGGCTCTTTACAAGTCTCTGTTCTTTGCTTTGCCCCCCCCCCTTTTTTTTGTTTTTTCGAGACAGGGTTTTTCTGTGTAGCTTTGTGCCTTTCCTGGATCTTGCTCTGTAGACCAGGCTGGCCTCGAACTCACAAAGATCCGCCTGGGTGAGTTCCACCTGGCTCTGCCTCTCAAGTGCTGGGATTAAAGGCGTGTGCCACCACCACCCGGCCTGCTTTGCCCTGCTATTAACAGTTGTATGGACAGCTCTGAAGCCACAAATACTTTTTCGGCAAATGTTAACACGAGTAGAAAGATTTCCTAACACACATTTCTCTCAAAAGATGTTAGTTAAGATAAAAAAAAAAATTGGATAAAGGATTGAAAGTCATCTTAAAATTGTGAAGGTGGTACATGAACACAATCTGATCTGTCCCCCAGGGCAACAGCAGCAGCAGCTTTAGAAGAGAATCGAGGGATGATGCCTTATCTACTTACCCATTTATCCATTCAAGCTCTACTGTCTCTTGGATAAAGGAGGTTGGAAGCAGCTTGTGACAACAGTGTGGCATCAGATGCAGGGGAGATAACCCAAAAAGGTCCCCCAAATCTCCTGTCTTTACAAAAGAGTGACCTGACTCAACATTCTGGAAATCCATGCCCCCAGCTAGAGGCCCCTGGTAAGAATGGTAGGTAACTCCAAAGCAGAAGTTTGAGAGCTGGTTTTCCTTCCTGGGCCTGGCAACAGCCAGGAAGAGAAATGGTAGGTGTAAGGATTAGGTAACTCACTTCTCAAACTCCATCTTCAGATAGTTTACCCTCAGAAAAAGACGCTGACCACAGTTCCCATTCTGTCTCTGTTGATAAACAGATGAGACACCGTAAGGCTGAGATAATCAACTTCATAAAGGCAGGAATGGATCTGCTGGAGGGGGGCACTTCTTTCCTGAAGAGCTCACATTCCTCAAGATGTTCCCAGGAATTCTTAACAACTGACAAGGAGAAGTAGCTAGGGAGATGGGTCCCTGGTAGAGCACTCACCTAGCATTTGTGAGATCCCTAGTACTATACACATACCCAACAACAACAATGTGTGTGTGTGTGTGTTGGGGGGGGTCTTGATCATCCTCCAAAATGATTGAGAAATTCTTCATATCACCCGCTACTCTTAGAACATCAAAAAGACGTTTGTATTTAAGAAATTCTGTGGACTACATTTAAGTAGTGAGCAAGCACATTTAAGTTTTCAACATTTTACCTCTATTCCTCCCCAGCACCTCCCACCTAACCTTTAAAAGTATGTGGTTGGGGAAAACTGCTTAGAGATGTTTGGGAGGGGGTTGGGGGTACAGCGGCTTAGAGCACAGAACCAGGAACTTGCATTTTCTCTTCTCTGCTGCCCCCTGTTGATGCAGTAAGGGAAGGGCAGGTTTCCAGTTGGAAGGACAGAGAAAAGAGAAGGCTGCAATCCTAGAGAGATGGGCAGAGGGAGCCACTGGAATTTGAGTTGGTCTTGTCATTGTTTGTGCTGTCTCTAAGCCTGTCTGGGGGTTTTTGAACCTAGAGAAAAGAGAAGTAGTCATTCAATTGGAAATCCATCCATCCATCCATCCATCCATCCATCCATCCATCCATCCACCCACCCATACACCCATCCAAATACTTGCCATGTGCCTACGATAAGCTTGGTACAAAACAAGGGGACAGAAAAGGATGAGACACAGAACAAACAGAGACTTTGCCACACTATCTGAGGACCCTCATTGCACCTATGCCTTGCCTTCTCTTTCTGTCTAAATGTGAATTACAAAGACAAATCTTTAATCCAGATTTCCTTGCCTTCTCATAACATACACAACAACCATCTTTCCACAGCTTTCTAGATGCAAAACATGCTTTGGTTTTTTGTTTTTTTTTGTTTGTTTGTTTTTTGAGTTTTTTTTGTTTGTTTGTTTGTTTTTTTTTTTAGTTATGCTTTAGTTATGGCTTCCTTAGGGTCATATGATCGTCATTGTTTCCAGAAATTTTATTTGGATTTTTACTGAAAACTTAAGGCTGCAGGTCACAGAATACACCATTTGAGCCTACCTTGAACATTAGAGTCTATCTGCAAAGAAATTTTAATTTAAGTCTTCAGAGTTAAATGTGTGTTGACAGCCTGCAAGGCTCCCCCAAAAATGGAAGGCTTTAGAGTTTCTACAGAAAACAGGTTCATTGGACAGTTTTAAAGATTCCCAGCCTACTGCTGGCAGCCTTGCACTTCATAGAAAATTCTTTTTCAGTGGCAATACAGTATTTAGAGTCTTGTGTGTGGAGTGGCTGAAATACTTGGTCACATCAATCATCCTGCTTTAAGGTGTTTACTGCAGAATAGAAGCCAAGTGATTGATGGGAAAAATAAGTCCGCTATTATCTCAGGCAAGTGGGGAAAAAATTCATGTCTCACAATCTGTTTCCAGAATCTGCTGATTCTGGAGTCCTGGCCGTTCAGGATTTTGTCGGTGAGCCTTCTAAATTCTTCCTTACTTCCAGAACTCCTGCTTACCACTCATCGGGTGCACAGAAACGGTTGTTTTTCTTGCTTTTGAACATCTGCCAAAGAGCACTTGCTAT
The DNA here is from genome assembly GCA_902168405.1 of Peromyscus aztecus. Lineage (NCBI taxonomy): Eukaryota > Metazoa > Chordata > Mammalia > Rodentia > Cricetidae > Peromyscus > Peromyscus aztecus. Next base: position 18,728 of record CABHPQ010174620.1, read on the forward strand.
CTGCCTTCTGCAAAAATGTAAAAGAATGAATGTCCCGGGCAGCCCTGGCTGGCTTCAAACTCATTGTGGAGCCAAGGAGGAGGATGACCTTGAACTCCTGACCTCCCTCCGTCCACCTCCCAAATGCTGGGAGTAGGGTCCTGTGCATGATGATGTCTGGTTAGGTGCTTTGATTTTCAGTTATCCAAAAACATAGAGGTGTAACTCACTTACACTGCTGATCCCCACATGCTGCTGGTCTGGGGTCCCGCAAGTACAGGGCTCACTCCACCTGTCCAAGATCCGGACCAAGATGAGCATCAAACACCAGCAAATATGATTTCCTCCTTCCTGCCCTTTGCAGGTGCATCCTTTTTCTTTTCCTCCCTACATGACGAAACATTTAAACACCACAGGAGGCAATTAAAAATATAGAGCATGTTCAAAGTTGCCCCAGGCTCAGGAAATTCATTAATGAGTACATCTTGGGGTAACTATATTTCAAGAGAAGCTTTGTCTAGCCATCACCGCAGCCTCTGCTAAGTGCTTCTCACGCCTAATTCACCTGTGGCAGAAACCAGGGTAAACATTTTCTGAATCATCTGTGGAACGAGTGCATCCTGTTGTTATAGCCTGATGAGAGGATCCTTTGCTCAGTCTCTTCTAGACAGTGGTCCGAAAAATTCTGTTCAAGAACACTAGAAAAGAATTTTGAAAAACTCTATACCTTTTCTGGCATTTTAAAGCTGATATCTAAAATAATAATAATATAAAAAATAATAAAATTAAATAACAATAATAAAAATTTAAAAATTAAGCAACATTTTAAAGGTCAACATTTATCTATTTTGTAGGGCCTGTGTGTGTGCACACTCATTCTCTTCCCATCACATGGGTTCCAGATATCAAGCTGAAGTCCACAGGCATGTCAGCAAACACCTTTACCTTTTGAGCATCATGACAGACCCTAGATTTTCATCGTAAATTAAATAGTCCAAAGTCTGTTTCCCCTGTCAAAGTACTGCATAATGTATATGTCATTTAAATATGTTAATTAAAATATGAATTATAGATTCAACTTGTACATAACATCTGCCACATAGGCAGTTGATAATACTCATCCCACCTCCCCTCTCCCCCCTCCCAAGGAAATGCTTAGGCTCATTTTTTTTTTTTTAATTTAAATAATAGCATGAATGTACTCTGTGGCTGTCTTTTCTTTTCTGAGTTCTCATTCGACAAGTTGATTGATGCTAGATGGAAAACAGGGATGAGGTTTAGCATGAGATGAGCTTAAGGCCTCAGCTTTACAGGAGGAGCAGGCAGGTCCAACCCCCAACTCATACCGAAATATGTGAAGAAGCACGGATCCGGCAAGGGTCAGGAGGAAACCCACTGTTAGGGAAAAAAGCCAGTTGAAAAGGCTCACTGACATGTATGAAATTGTCATGTATATACTATATGATTCAAACTCTGTATCATTTTAGAAAGGACAAAAACTAAGGAGAGAGTAAAGGGTTCAGTGGTTGCCAGGGGTTGTAAGGAGGGAGAAATGGGAATAGGTAGAGCATGGAGATATCTGGGAGAATGGTACTGTTGAATGTTATTTTTTTTTTATTTTGTCTTTTTTTTTTCAGAGCTGAGGACCGAACCCAGGGCCTTGCTCTTGCTAGGCAAGTGCTCTACCTTTGAGCCAAATCCCCAACCCCGAGGTACTGTTGAATGTGACACTTGATGAAGATGCATGATTTCTACCTAGACCCGGGTCCAGAGAATGTGCCACTTGGAGGGAGCGCCAGTATAACCTGACTTCTGGTGTCACTGATACGTTGATGCTGATTTGTCTAACATAACAAAGATGCCACTCAGGTACAGGATATCAATAATGAGAGAGATTATACTGTGCGTATGTACTGTTAGGATTCTGGCACTCCAGCTGCATGACTGCGCATGCGCAGTTCAGTAGCTAAGTAAGGGGTCTTACGTCCTACGTCATCAGTGCACCGTATGATCTCGCATATGCTCGCAGCCCGGTCACACAATCAGCGCATGCGTGGCGTAGCTCTGTAAGCCTACCTGCACATGAGCAGGGGAATCCTTACAAAGCCGAGCAGAGAATTCTCCCCTCTCTTCTCTCTGCACTCTCCTCCCCCCACTCCCACCCACGCTTGTCTCCCCCGGGCCTGGTTACTCTCTTTCGTCCTCCCCCTGTAAAGCTCTGATACTGGGTTTTGTTGTGTCTCATGACCTTTTCACCCAGTAACAGTGCCGCTATTATTTTTTAAAACAACATAAACAACTGTAACAGTTCCTAAAATAATATTCTACAACATAAAACAAATTTCAACCCATAAAATTGAAGGTCATTTTTTTGTTTGTTTTTGGTGCTGGGGATCAAACCCAGGGCCTCGCACATGCTCAGCAAGTATCCCACCACTGAGCTGTATCCTCATCAAATTACTAATTAAAAAAAAAATAATAAAAAAGTTAACTCTTGGATAATCGATCAATGAGGCTGAGTGAGGATTTCATTTTTCTATTTCTGTCCTTTGGGGACAAGACCTCATTCTGTAGTCCTGCATGGCCAGGTACTCACTATGTAGGCTAAACGGGTCTGGAATCTTTGGCAACCCTCAGTCCTCCAGTCTTAGCCTCTCAAGTGCTGGGATTATAGGCATGTGTCTCCACATCTGGCTCCTAAGTGAGGACTTCCCTGAGTCTTTGCTGATAAGGAGAAGGTCTGTGGATTGTTTTCCGGTGAGAGTCTCAAGTAGCACAGTCTGGCCTTGAACTCACTGTTTCACTGAAGGTGAGCTTAAATTCCTAGTCCTTTTAACTCTCCCTCCTGAGTATTGGGATTACAGATGTGAACTAGCACATTCAGATACTTTGAAATACTTTAAAAAGAGTTATTACACAGTGCTTCAGAACCCTTGGGCAATGCTAAGTAAAATATTGACAAAAATGTCAGACGAGAATACAAAACCAACCTTGCTGAAGCAGTTCTGCTGTGTATCACAGGAGAAGGTGATGAAAGGAACCACATAGGACTGGTCTTTAAGACCACTAGCTTAGGCTCTAACTCGTTTCTTTAAAAAAGAAAAACAACCCGTTTCTAGGAATACAAATGCTACTATATTCCAAGGTGCCAGTGCTTCCTGACTTACAGACTGGGTTGTTGGAACTCTGGGTGGGAGAAGTTCCTGGTACAAATCAATGAAAAATAAGCCACTGTAGGTCCTGGGTGGGAACAAGTGTGAATTAAGTAGATTGTCCCATAGTAACAAATGTCCGCAGCCAGAATTACATCAATGGATGACAGTTCTTAGAAATTCTAGTTTCTAAGAAATGCCCTAACAAAGTGCTACACACTGAGTCACTTAAACAGTAGATATTTACAGTCTTCACCTGGACAAGGGCTCCTCAATATTGGCCCCCCCCCCCATCAACATCTTGTCATGGAGTGGGGAGGGCCTTGCAAAGCCTCACCCCTCCCTGAGTATGCATATAGGCAGTTAGCAGTTGCCAGGGAAGTTGAGCTCCTGAAGGATCCCCGAGGATCCATGGGCAGTTAATGGACACTGGGGGAGAGGGAGACAATTTCTTCAATGGCGCGGCCCCTGGTAAGCTGTCCATGCTCTTGTCATTAACCCTTCGTCCATGTTGTTGCAAGTAACCTGAAGTGAACTCATTGCAGGGAGGGAGGAGAGCACACAAGCTCCAACATCAGCAAGCTATGGAAGCAGAAGGGAGGCTAATGGGGAAGAAGGGCGGTGAGGGAGGGAGGGGGATGGGAGAGGGGACCGGAGAGTGAATATATTCCAATACTGATAAACCAACCTGCCGTCATCTTGAGCTTGAAAGCCATCTTAGAGTAAAAATGAACCAGATTCATCCCCGTTTATGATTAAGTCGGTTTCTCAAGGACTGGGCTGTGCCCCACCTGTGACCTTAGCTACCACTGGTTCTGTATTGCGTGTTCCAGGAAAGGACAAACATGTCTTTGTTTCAAAAGGTTGTTCTGACCAATTCGTTATGCCTACGTGCTGTTCCTGTAACCCCTCCTGTTCGCCTGCCAAATCCCCCATTTGGAACCCCCCGACACCTGAGCTATAAAAACCCTTGTCTTCCCCATGTCCAATGATGATCTCTTGAATCCCGCCTTAGCGGGAGACAGTCTGTGTACACAGATTTATAAAAAGCTCGCCTTCGTTAATTTGACCATAATATGAGTTGGCGGCCTTTCTCCTTGAATCTGTGGGATTAACAATACACATGTGAAAATACAATGAAATCCAGTATTGTGTATAATTTAATACATATCTATAAAAACTTTTTAATAAACAATGAGTATTTATTGTCTCAAAGTACTAGAGGCTTTAAATCTATGATGAAGGTACTGTCAAGGCCACACACACTCAGAAGTTTCTAGGACGGCTCTGTTTCTGGCCTTTGCCGTCTAAGAACACTATCATGATTCATGAGAGAGGCACCCTACTCTACTGCTCCCCTAACTAATCACGGTGCTTGTGCGGTGACTCTATAATATGAGATCTTGGGAGTTAGAACTTTGAAGTATAGGGTTGATGGGTACACAATTTGGTACTAAATAATAGAAATTCTCTAAATATTTGGAGCCAGGTGTGGTGGCATGCCTGTGATCTCAGCATTTCGGAGGTGGAAGCAGGAAGGTCATGAATCTAAGGTTATCCTCAGCTAGATAGAGAGAGTTCAAGGTCAGCATGAGCTATCGGATGTAGCTGAAGTTTTCCTGGTCCTGCCCAGCTCCTGTGGCCCTGCGGCTGCTTGGGCCCAGGTAAACACACAGAGGCTTATATTAATTAAAACTGCTCAGACATTAGCTCAGGCTATTGACTAGCTCTTACATTTAAATTAACCCATAATCCTTATTTATGTTTAGCCACGTGGCTTGGTACACTTTCTCACCTTTCTGCCTTTACATCTTGCTTCCTTTGTGTCTGACTGGCAACTCCTGACTCAGCCTTCCTGTTCCCAGAATTCTCCTCTCTCCTTATCCCACTTATACTATACTTCCTGCCTGGCTACTGGCCAATCAGCATTTTATTTATCGATCAAATCAGAGCAACACACATTCATAGCCTCCAGAAAGACATCCCCAGCAATTGAAGACGCTGTCTCAAGAAACAAAACTACATTTATAAATGTCAAGGGAAAGGGATACTGAGGCCATCATAAATTAAGGGCATATTCCAAGGGGCAAAGGAGAACAAGTAATTGCAAAGGTAAGCCGAGGACTGTAGCCGGGGCTTCGGAACTGCCATCCTTGCCTAGAAGGATCAGTATCAAGAGTAGCATCTGTCCAAAGTGAGGAAGTCCTGGGCACAAGTCCTTGCAGGAGTAGTCTTTGTGCAAGGTTGTGTTTCTGATTTTTGTGATGGTTCTTAGAATCAGGTACCCAGGCCTGAGGTCTCCTCCTCCAAAACTACCCAGGGTGGTTGTTGTCCTCATCATTGTCCTTGTCGTCCTCCTCTTCCTCCTCCTCCTCCTCTTCTTCTCCCTCTTCTTCCTCTTCTTCTCTCTTCACCCTCCCCCTCCCCCTCCCCTTTCTCACGTGCCATTTGATGCATGTGACTCCACATTGATTTGAAGGACTTTCACAGACCCCGCTTGGAGCAACTCCTCCTTCAGCGGCAGCACCCGAGTGTCTGTGAATTTCCAAAGAATCTCTGGTTAAATAACCAGGCTCATTTGTGTCTGAAATTAACCTTTCTCCCGCCCTTGTTCTTTTAAATCAAACATTGCTCCCCAAACTGTAAGGTTTACTAGAGGCTTCATTAACTTAGGAAAGTTCCAAGATGGCAGTACAGTGAGTGATGGAATTGGCACCCTTGCCAGGAACTCGGTTCCTCTGTCGCAGGCCCAGGCACCCCAGCTTATCCCTGGAGACATCCGGAGAAGACCCCTTTCAACTAACAGGCAACTTGAGGTAGGGCAGATGACATCCTGGAACTCCCAGACCTAGCCCACCCAGAGGG
>CABHPQ010174621.1:0-69132 GCA_902168405.1 Peromyscus aztecus
CAAACTATCAAAAGAACCCAGTAAAAGTGTGAGAAAGTAGCAACTAATCAAAATAACAACCCCAGCCAAGGAGCTTCCAGGGAAAAGATCTTTGAATTCACTCTTTAGCTGAGCTTGGGTGCAGAAATACTGAGGAGAGCTGTTCATTTTCTATACTCAGAACTTGTTTTGTAAAGTATATTTTAACAGGCTGTTCTGATATGCGGGTTTTCAAGTTAATTATTTAATGATACAGTGAATAGTTGTGGGAGAGAGGGCTCAGGCATAAGATCACTTGTTATTCTTCCAAATGACCTGATTTTAGTTCCTAGCAGTCACAGTGAGTAGCCGTCAACACCTGTAACTCCAGTTCCAAAAGATCCAATGCTCTCTTATGGTTCCTGTGAGGACCTGCACCCCCCCCACACACACACATATGTGCACACACATACACACAGATTTGCTTCTAAGAAAAGATAGGATATTTTCTTTGAATTTGCCAAATATAAATAGACTAGATATTATAACTGTTATTGTTGCTTGATAACTGTTTTTTATATATAATTTTACTATGTTAAAGTTAAAAATTGCCTTTTTAATTAAACAGAAAAGGGGAAATGCTGTGTGATAATGCTTTTGTACACTGGTTTAATTAAATGCTGATTGGCCAGTAGCCAGGCAGGAAGTATAGGCAGACTAAGCAGACAAGAAGAGTTCTGGGAAAAGGAAGGCTGAATCAGGAGATGCCAGCCCGCCATTCAGGGAGCAGCATGTAATGACACACAAGTAAAGTCACGGAAAACATGGCCACATATAGATTAACAGAAATGGGCTGAGTTTAAGTGTAAGAGCTAATCAATACTAAGCCTGAACTACTGGCCAAGCAGTTATAATTAATATAAGCCTTACTTAATTAATATAAGTGCTTACTTGGGGGATGTGAGTGGGAGAGATTTGTCACAACCTGCCGGCCAGCCAGGACACAGAAAAACTTTCAGTTACAAAGAAAGAAATTTCTTTTTTTTTTCTGAGTTTCACTGTTTTGTATTAAATTAGGAAGGATGGTTATTTAAAGGAGAGATATTTAATTATGTCACTGGGTACATGAATTTCCCTCTGAGAGATAGGTTTCATCATAGCTAATAGCTATGTTAAATTGTTAAATCACACGATATAATTGTCACCTGTCACTCATGCTTCATCTTTATATCTTTAATGATTTAATTAACTAAGGATTTTAACTTTTTGCCCATACATTCTTCCTCCTGTGTTCTCTAGGTTTGAAACCTCAAAGGGAACATGAATTTTTGGCATAACAGCATCCTCTGGGTAAACTGCATTTATAAACACAGTTTCCAGGCATGGCTACTTTCTATTCCTCAGTGTTTCTCACTTTGGGATTGCAAAATAAAAAGCTTAGGGACCTTGTACTTTCTGCCTACCCAACCAGCACAGCTTCTCCTCAGAGCAGAGCCTTGCTTGTGTCTAAGATACATGTCTGAGCAGATTGCATCCCAAGAGTGTCTCTCACAAGCAGTGGACTACCCAGCGTCACACCGGCACTGCAGCCAACACTCACCTTTCCTCTATATTTCACTTTAAATGATTGGCAGGCAAAGTGCTGTGATGTTGCAGAGAGATAGCTCTTGTCATATGGCTAAATTGCCTGAGATGAGGAAGAGTTGATAGAAATTCTTTATTCTATCAAGACTACTACTATAAATTGAAAGTTCCAGAATATTAAATGCATCTCTCTAGGCCATTTGCTTTTACTGTCATTGGCTTTTGCTTTTATAACAGTCAAAAATACTCCAGTCAGATCTGAGCACCTTGGAAGAAAACCTATTTCAGGTAGCCAGAAAAGGCAATCTGTATGTTTTCCTGGGCATCAGTAACAACAAAAATGTCATCTTTAAAATTCCATGTGCCTTCTCACAAGTCTTAGGAAGATTTCAGCAAATGATCTACATGGCAAGATGTAAAATATGTTCATCATCTATGTGTGTATGTATCTATGTATGTTTGTATATATGTATGTATCTATTTATGTATGTATACCTACCTACATACCTATCCATTCATTCACCCCTCTAAAATGAGGAGCTTGAATAGGAAATTTAGGAAACAAACAAGTTGTAAAGAGAAATGGAAAAATGTGATGCAGAGAATGCAATCTTTGAAAACAGGCAGATTGGGATGCAAATGTTTCTGTCACTTATGAGTTGGACGAGTTAAAAGAAATTGCAATGAGATTCTTGAAGCCTCAGGTGCCCACACTGAAACTCAGAATGACAACTTGTAAGACCCTTGGGTTTTTGAAGATTAAACAATGTCCCTTGTACAAATTGTAAGTAGCAATATCTGGAATTTGTTACTGTGTTACAAGTTTTCTGCTCTTGCTGCTGATCCATTGTCTGGTTAAAATGTGACAATGTTTGTGTTTGAATGTGCCCTGTTCCCTACAGACTCATGTGTTTACACATTTGGTCTCCAGTGGGTGGTGCCATTTGGTGAGGTTGGTGAACTGTGGCTAGATAGTAGCTGGCTGTGAGACCTAGGGTGGGGACTTGAGGGTTGTAGGTTAACTCTACTTCCTGTCTGAGCTCTCTCGGTCCTGACTCAGTAACAGACCTGACTAGTTGCCTTGCGCCTTATCAAGATAACTTCTGGCCATGGTGGACTGTATCTCCTGTGCTGCATCAAAACAAACCTTCCTCCTTGAAGTTGTTTCAGTCAGGCAGTTTGTCATAGTGTTTATGTGTGCATGAGGGTGCATGTGTGTGTGTGTGTGTGTGTGTGTGTGTGTGTGTAGGGTGGCTATTGCAGCATCTTCCTTAAGTCATCTGTGACTTTGGAAGTCATTTATCAGTTGTACCTCGGGTTGTATGAAGGTGAATACTTTTTAAAGGAATGAAGAGCTAAAAGGAGATAAGCTGAAACCAAGAACAGATCAAAACTGTAACTGTGGAGGTCTGAAAGAAAATGGTCCCCATAGGGAGTGGCATTATTTATTAGTAGGTGTGGTTTTGTTAAAGTAGGTATGGCCTTATTGGAGGAAGTGTTACTGTGGTCATGTGTTTTTAGATACTGTTTCCTTTTATATTTCTCTTTTAATTTCTTATACTAGGTTATATTTTTGGTTGTGAGCCTAGCCTTTAATGGCTGAGCCATCTCTCCAGCCCTATACTAGGGTATGTAAGGCCAGTTACATGCATGTACTTTGAGGGGCTGGAAAAATGGCTCAAAAGTTAGGATCACTGGCTGCTCTATCAGGGAACCTGGATCTGATTCCCAGAACCCACACTGAAGTTCACAGCTGTCTATAATTCCAGTTTTGAGAATATAATACCCTCTCCTGGCTTCCTTGGACACTAGGCACATATATACATATGATACACAGACTTGCACATAGGCAAAACATCCATACACATAAAAAAATTTTAAATATATATATAATGTGCTTTGAGCATAAACCCCCAACACTCTGTCACTCTTTTGTTCTCTTCCCTCTTTCCTCTCATATTCCCTTTGTTCCTCTAGAGGACAATCTCAATTCTCCTTTAATGTCATCTGTACACATGTAGTTTTGTGTCTAGGAGCCACAAATGTCTTTCTGCGACAGATTTCACTATACTAGGGCCTTCAGTTGCATCCATTCTTCTGTGTATGATGTAACTGTGGGCACAGGCAAGCACTTTTAGAAGAATCCAGTCACTCAGGAAATAGCATCAACAATTGGTGAAAGGGATTTCATGATATTTTGAAAGGTTCTATGTGACGAAGGCAAGAGATAACTAAGTGAAGACAGTCCACAGGATGGAAGAAAAAGTCTTCTACCCATAGATCTCCCAGGGTTAGTATTTAGAATGCAAGAAAAACTAAAAGAAAAGAAAAAGAAAAACTATGAAGAAATGTTTCCCCCACTATTCACCCAATCAATAGACAAGCTAATGAAACGAAAAGATATTTCTGAAAAGGTGAAGTACAAATGGCCAATGAACATAAATACCTTCTCTTGTTTGTCATTCAAGTTCCCCCTGCAAAGTCCCAAGTCAATAATCTCCCCAGTAATTCCTGGTGGCTTATCTCATTTTATGTAATATCTCACCCAGGCCAGAGTGAAGCTCTGACATGCTGTGGTATTGGGGAGAGCCCTTGGGGCCAGAATCTTGGCATGTAACTTGTAAGTGTTAGATGAGACGAGCCCTTGGGCTTCAGCTTCATTATCTATGATGTACAGATCGAGTGTCTCCTGAATCTCTAGAGTGATGGATTCTCATACTGTGGGGGCTTTTATTGAAATTTACCAGGCTGTTATATGGTGCCCAATGCTCCTATTTCTTTTTTCATTTTCCAATTGGGAAATAACTCTCTATGTCCAACATATACATATTTCTAGCTCAATCACTTTATTCTTTACTGAATTTTAGGTTCTTCTGGGTAAAAACACTTTCCTCTTGTCTTTGTGTCTAATTTTCATACACATTATAGAGTGAAGAGGAATCTCTCTCTCTCTCTCTCTCTCTCTCTCTCTCTCTCTCTCTATCTATCTATCTATCTATCTCTGAATGTGTGCATATGGAGGCCAGAGGTAAACCTCAAGTTTTATTCTTTAGGTACTGGGTACTGTCCACCTTGGCTTTTGAGAAAGTGTCCCTGGGCTGGAACTCATTGGTTAGACTATGTTGGCTGGCCAGTGAGCCCCAGCAAAATCTTGACTATTAGTATTTTCTCACCCTTCACATCATGCTATCTCTCCCCCCAAGAGCTACAAATATAAATTAACATTACAGATATCCCTCCATGATTTTATTCATTTTAAAACAGATGCGAAGAAAAGTGCTTTTCCTCACTGCTGATTCTGACAACATAAAAAAGAAATATCTGACAGTAAATGACTTAAAATTTATGAAGTATGTGATGCATATTAAAATGATACTCATAATATCAGAGAGGAAAGGAAAGGGGGCTCTTAAAATGGAATTTCAGAGGATAAAGGCTGTGTAGTTCATAAGGGTTTTGAAACAATCAATCCCAGAGTCAAGAAAACATTTCTCTGAAAAATGGACTAAAGAATTTCCCTGAAGTAGAGATGACTGGGGACATTGAAATGAATTATGGAATCTCTAACATGACTAATTTTTCCCAGGTTTAATTAAATTGACCTTAACAGTGCCAATATGTTTCCTTCTTTAAATCTCATAGAATTTAATATATACATCTTTACAGTAATGGCCTCATGAATAACATTTCAAAGTTCTCATTTGCATACTCTGACTTCACTCTCTTCATCTGTAGGGCCACATTCTACTTTATTTAATTCATTTTTACCTCATATGAGTTTTTACTTACCACAGATAGGAACTTGTGACTCTCAGCATTTGCACAAGAACACCTCAGTGGAAATTAAATAGCAGAACACGTGGGGATGTCTCTGAAGATCGTATTCCTGTGTTCTCCTAACTCTCTTTTCATTGGTAATGATGCTGTTCCACTGATAACTTTATGCCACAATAACAAGTGCCTGAGACAACTAACAAAAATATAAAAGCTTTGGGAGAGCTCAGTCTGTGATGGATGTTCTTTTGATGCTGTGCATGATGGCAGGAGTGTGTGGCAGATTGAAACTGTAATCTCCTTGTTGGGGACAAAGGTGAAAGGGGCTGGCTACAATCCCACAGTCCTTTGCAAAGGCTCATGCTGGTACCTATCATGCTGGTAACTATCTCTCCTAGTTACTCTTAATGGCTCCACCACCTATAACCAGCACCACCCAGGAAGAAAAGAACTTTACTATATCAACTTCTGGGGAGCACTTAAATAACGGTGTTCATACCTAGAACTTCATCCTCAGTTGGCTGTGCTCAAGCTAGAAGGCCATTTGGTCCAATTATAATATCCTGCCCAGAGATTTCTGGGAGTTCCTACAGTGTTGTCCTATATTCTATCGAGCAGGCTTATGAATGATCACCCAATGACACATCCATAATACCTTGTCACCTCTATCTTTAAGGCCTTCAGTGAAAGCCATGCTGTCTAATCCCTTGGCTTCTGGGCCTGTGGCAGAGCAGAAGAGAGAAGCTAATGCCACCCTGTGAGAGTCTCTGCTCCTTCTGCCACATGAACCCTTAGTCCCGGATGCTCAGAAATGTCCTGGAAGAGACAGCTCCCTTGGGGTTCATGTCTGTTTGTTGATTTAAATGAGGCATCTAGTAAATGAATCCTTTAACTTAAGAAGGAAAGTTATCCTCTCTCATTCTACACAGAAATAATTTTCTACATCTAAATGATAAAAAGAAGCAAGTGACTTGGGAAAGTTTAAGGTCATGGGGTTTGGCATCAGGCATAATCTGTTTCAGAGACTGACTCAAGTTGGTATCCTACCTGTCCCTCAGCTTTAAAACTTGAGTTCACCGGGCGGTGGTGGCCTTTAATCCCAGCACTCGGGAGGCAGAGGCAGGCGGATCTCTGTGAGTTTGAGGCCAGCCTGGTCTCCCAAGCGAGTTCCAGGAAAGGCGCAAAGGTATACAGAGAAACCCTGTCTTGAAAAACCAAAAAAAAAAAGAACTTGAGTTCTTTCTTTTCTTCCAAATCAAGTGATGAACTGTCTCAGTTTCCCTCTGTCACTGTGATGACATGCTCTAACAAAAGCAACTTAAGGGAGCAAGAGGTTATTTTCACTGATAGGTCAAGGTTCAATCCATCATGGTGGGGAAGTCAAGGCAGAAGGGACTTGAAGCAATTGGTCATGTCACATCCACCATCAGGAAACAGAGGGACCAATGGATGGTGCTGCTCAGTCCTCTTTCTCTATATTGCCCAGGATTCCAGCTAGGGAATTGTCTTGCTCATACTCCTTCTGTATCAGTTAATGAAATCAAGATCAGATCATCATTCTCAGATTTTGTCAGAAGCCCACATCTCCCCAGTCATTCTTGATTCTGTCAAGATGACAATTAATACCCATATTCCTTATAGTGGCTCCCTTTGGCTTTTTCTTAGTCTTCTGACCCTCTGGGTTAATACATTACTTTTCTGGAGTATATCCATGTGTAGTTATGGCCAGAGCAGGCATTTGAATGTTGAAGTCAGCAGTGACACTCTGAGGTACTTTGCAATTAAAGGAGAAGGAAGTGTTCATGGCTATGGAGAGGGAAAAACAAAATAAATACACAATTGAGCTAAGGATGCCCTAGAGGGAGCACAGGATAGACTGTTCTAGTAGACAAACCCAAATAGGAAAAATGATACCACAATTATATATTGTAATACACCTGATTACATGGTATAAACTGAAAGCAAATGAAGAGTAGATTAACTAATGCAATCACATGATTAGTCTTTTGTGCCGAGAATTGGAGGCAAGATACTATTTTACTGTGTGTTGGCATCGGGATAGAATTTAAATACCGAGGTATCCTTGTTGAATCTTGATTTTTAAAGATTTAAAATTCTGTTGTAAATTTACAATTTATAATTGAACATATTTATGAAGTACAAAATGATGTGATTTTATGGCTGAATAATATGCATGGTAATTGAATTCAGCTCATTAGCATGTGCATTGGCATAGTGATGTGAACAGAGATACAGAGCAGACTAGTTGTGGAATAGAATCAACCATCAAACACCCATTGTTAGTTATTTTAATCTCAATAATAAAGATATTGAGATTCACCAGAATTTAAATGCGTATTTAATTTAGAGATTGGTGATGTCCACTGGTCCTAGACTGAATGTCAGATGGTCAACATACTATGTGCATTCCAGCACTGCCATATGGCAATGGCTCCCTCATCTTTTCCTTTCAGGATGATACGAGAGAAAGTATGAAAGTATTGTGCTATATAAACCTAATTTGAAAGAACTATAGATTATTTTATCTCATATTACTAATAATGTCTACATATAAAACATTAACATTTTCTCACACACTCAGTGTGATGAGGAGCCTTATATCCCACTGTGCATGTTCTTTTAAAAAATACAGTATTTTTATTCTTGTAGAACTTCATTCATGCATACAGTGTATTTTGACAATTTTCACCCCCTACTCCTCTCCCAACTCATCCCAGATACACTTCCACTCCCCGTTCCCTCCCAGATTCATGCCCTCTTTTTTATTGTTTATCACTCACTTAGTCCAGTTTTCTTTATTTATTTCATCTAATTAACATTTTTTCATTTATTTTACATACCAACCACAGTTTCCCCTCCCTCCTCTCCTCCTGTTCCCTCCCCCCAATTCCCATCTATCTTTTTCCCCATCCACTCCCCCTCTGTCTCCCTTCAGAAAGGGGCAGGCCTCCCATGGGATTGAACAAGGCATGGCACATCAAGTTGAGGTAGGACTGAGCTCTAGCTCCTCCCCCTGCATAAAGACTGGGCGAGGTAATTCAGCATGGGGAACAGGTTCCCCCAAAACAGCTAAGCACCAGGGACAGGTCAGGGTTAGGGAGAAATCTGGTGCCAGAGAAATATCCAGGGATCCACAAGGATGACCCCAGCTAAGACTCCTACCAATAGTGAAGAAGGTGCGTGAACTGGCCATCTACTGTAATCAGTTTGGTGGCTACCCTAGTTATCATCAGAGAGCCCTTAACCAGAGATTAGTCCAGTTTTCATTGCCCATATACTCATGGTTGTGGAGGGATCAACTGGAGTATTGTCAACTCACTAGAAAGCTGATTCTTCCTCCCCTAGATGTCATCAACTCCTAATAGCTCCTCAGTTAAGGAGTAGGGGCTTGTGAGCCTCCCTACCTTCCTGAATATATTCCTAAACTGGATTACACTTCTACACTTCAGTAGTTTGGTACTACCATTAGATAAAATTTTATTATGTCTATTACATGATTAACTTGCACCACTATGCCTGTATGTCTTATGCAATTAAGACATGAAAGTGAATATAAAAGTGATGTGAAAGAAAGAGAATCCACAGGAACCCTGAGAATCATTGTAAAATGTCTTGGTAACTAATCTGACTTCATTTAAAGATATTATTTTTCTTTGCAATCTGAGGATAGATCTTGGGGCCTTGCACAAAGTAAGCAAGGGCTCTGCCACTGAACATCTCCAGTTCTGTCTTTGCAGGTTGACTCATTTATAGTTTGGACATGGTCAGTTCATCATTGGATAATGTTTAGATATCAATATATAAATTATAATGATGTGATCTATAAATATAGTTGCTTTGCCAGTAAGGGATTGCTTATGTGATGGATTCCATGGGATTCTATATAACACAGCAGAAAAGTTCCAACTATTAAGTAATGTCATGGTCATCACTAAGATTATGACACACACAGTTCTGTACAAAACAATGATGGATGATAACACATAAAGATGTCACTCTGTATTTGTTTCATATATATCTATTGTTATTTTAGTTTGGCCAACTTATCAGAATCAAAGTTTACAATCAGGCAGAGTGCTGTGTAATACTGGCGGGAGACACATATAGCTCATGAGTCTATTTTTTGGGTACTGATGAAGATGACTTACACTAGCTGAGATTTGCAAAAGGTCACTCGTAGTTGTTGCTTTTCTTGTTCCTGTGACCAAACACCTGGCAAGAAGTAAGCTAATGGAAGAAGGATTTATTTTGGCTCATAGACTGAGCAAAATAGAGTCCATCATGGTGGGAAAGACTCAACGGCAGAAGCATGAGACAGCCGGTCACATTACCTCTACAGTCAGAAAGCAGAGAGATGATGCTGATACTCAGCTTGCTTTCTCTTTTTATCCAGTCTGAAATATCAGTCCATAGGATGGTGCTCAGAGATATACTCAGATGTTTGTTTCCATGGTGCTTCTAAGTTCAGTCGACAGTGAAGATTAATCTTCACAACACTGGGTGGTCACATGGTTCTGAAGTAAAGGAAGAGCACATTTTTCAGAATGAATTTCCTTTACTAAAATGTGTGTTCCTGTAGTTTAGAGAGCATCCAGATGTTTTACAGTTTATATATATTATGTGATCAGGGTCCAGTTTATATCTAAATTAAGAAGTTGTTGCTTTCATAATGTTGATTATTGAATTCTTTTAGACAAAATACATCGCAAACTGTGGTGTACTTTATTTAATATATGATAATATAGTTTAGAAAACTTTAAGTCTTACTATTCAAACATACCTATCACAGCTTAATTGACCATTTCTGGTGAATAAATACATACATTCTCTCTCTCACACACACAATGGATAGACTGATAGATGATAGATAGATGGATAGATAAATGATAGATAGGTAGATGATAGATAGATAGATAGATAGATAGATAGATAGATAGATGATAGATAGATAGATGATAGATAGATATAGATAGAGAGATACAAATAAGTCAAACTATATTCATAATTCTCTATATAGTTCATGAATGATCCTGAATCTGGCATCCAGTCATTCCTATCTCTACTTCTGATGCAACATTCTAACTTTGTTTCTCATTAACATCCCTCAAGCTGTGTAGTTCACACTCAAACAGATATCTTTGCCCTGCCATTCCTTGGCTTTGGTTCAAAGTATTCCTGATCCCTCTGGGGCTCCTCACTCTCTCCTATGAGTGATAAAATTCTGAGATCTTTCCAGATTTCCTTCAACTTGGCTTTTTCTGTGGCATTTTCTTTAACCAGAGCTGGGGTTGTCTTTGATCACTTCTTCCTTCTTCATGGTCTCTCATCAATTAATTCACCTTGTAGAATGGTTAGATGGTTGCCTCTGTGGCAAAGTCACTTTATTTCTGGTAAAATATACAACCAACAAAACAATGCAACTTACATCCTGAAAAAAAAGAAAAAACCAAAACACCCTTTATATAAAGAAATGCTACAGAAGTATATGAATAAAACAGTTGTATCTTGTTGCTGTTTTAAAATTATGACTTAAAAACAAAGTTTCTTTGTCATTTGAGAACCAAAACAAAAACATATTGTCTTATTTACATTTCCTGTTGCTGAGATAAAACCCTCTGACAAAAGCATCTTACAGAGAAAGAGTTTATTTTGCCTCACACTTCTAAAGGGATACTTTGTCTTCTGGTGAAAATGAGGTCATGGAAGCAGGCAGAGAATGTATGAGTGCAGTAGCCTGAGGCTGGCTGGTTGTAGGATTCCTGCAACCAGGAAGAGATGAGTGAACAGGAGCTGGGGCCAGGCTAAAAAGTCTCAAAATTCCTTTCCTCCAGCAAGGATTGCTTACTAAAGATTCCATAACCTTTCCAAACAGCACCACCACCTAGGGAACAGGCATTCAATCCTGTAAGCCTATGGAGAATGTTTCACGTTGGAACTACAGTCAATACTAATTGCACTATTTGAAAACATATACTCTATATTTCAATATTTTGGACAGTGTTAAAATTTTCTTTGTATTCTTCAAGACATCTCTGTGACTTTTATATTTGTTGAAATTTAGATTCATCTTAAATTTATAAAAGTCAACGGATTTTTTCTCTTATATCTTAAATTATTTTTTGTGTTTTTGATTTTCTATATTATTTCCTCTTATATTATAGTTTAACCCA
Source organism: Peromyscus aztecus (assembly GCA_902168405.1). Classification (NCBI taxonomy): domain Eukaryota; kingdom Metazoa; phylum Chordata; class Mammalia; order Rodentia; family Cricetidae; genus Peromyscus; species Peromyscus aztecus. Next base: position 11,508 of record CABHPQ010174621.1, read on the forward strand.
TTTTACATGGTTTCATAATACATTATATCAGGAGGACAAAATCAAGATTCCTTGTCTAAAGGAAAGGAAACGAGAATTTTATGTTTTAAATGAACCCTTTACCAAGAATTTTATTGATTTTTTTTGTTCTAGCTTTAAAACAATTTTATTTAAAATGTGTGTTTTTTTCTTTTAATGAAAGATACATATCTCACAACAATTGTCATGGTTAATATTGATTGTGAAGTTGAGAACATGAATCACCATGGAAACAAACTCTAGGTATGGCTTTGAATCCTCAGACTATAGTAGTAAAGGTGGGAAGACATACCTTAAATGTTGGTGACTTCATTCCACGGGCTTCAGTGGTGACTTGGTAAAAAGAATGAAGTTGATCACCAGAGATAATATCTCTCTGCTTCCTGACTAAATGCAACTTGGCCATCTGTACATGACTCCTGCCATGATTTCTCCATCATGATAGACAGTACTCTAAAACTATAAGCCAAGATAAAATATTCCTCTCTTAAGTTCATTTTTTTTTACAGCAATGCAGTAGCAAATACAGCCATGCAAAGAGGGATGCTATCATGAAGTTCTCTATGAATATTGAGACCACTATGAATAGTCCATAACCTTCCAGTTGTCAGATCAATCTAAAACTGACTATGCTCATGCAAAGTAAGCATTATGTACAAGTCAGTACAATATATCTACTCATTTCTATCCATCCTTTATATTACCACATCCTAAGCACCATGAGAAGTTGCCAACTAGATGACAATCTATGAAACTTTTATGGTGATCCCAGTAAAAACTCTTATTTTATGTTTTATTCAAGATGTTCAAACTATTTTATCATGCTAAAAGAAATACAATCCCCGCAATGTGTGCTGGAGAGAACTTGGGGTCAAATAATCTGCTCTCAAGTTTTATTTCTTCCAACACATATTCAGTGTATGAGATACAAGACAGGTGGTTTTTTTTAAGGCCTCCATTGTTCTTGACAATGAGGATAATGATATTAGACACTTGTAGCCTTTTTGTGAATATCTGCGTTAACAGGTCAGTTTTAGGTACCTTAGTATTTATATTATAAATGTGAATATGTTATTAGTGGTGAATCATTTAACTTTTTAACAGCAATTCTGTGTTAAGCAAATTGAATTAAAAATTATCACTACTCATGTGAGCTAAGCATACATTATTCATATGAGAGGCTTAATTAAATCCAGAGTAGTACAAAGTGGGTCTTCACTGTTTGGAATGGAGAGAAAGATTCTCTCTATAAAATGTAGAAGAAAATGTATTAATACCCAGGATTTAATGCCTAATGCACTTAGTATTTAAGGTGACAGCAACCTAAATGGTTAGCTATAAAGCTATCCCTGTTGGGAAAGTTTTATCTGACAAAATAGGTATAAGGAGAGAATTGACTCCCTAAGTTGTCCTATGGCTGCTAGGTCTGCATGTACACCTCTGCTTGCTCTCTCTCTCTCTCTCTCTCTCTCTCTCTCTCTCTCTCTCTCTCTCTCTCTCTCACACACACACACACACACACACACACACACACACACACACACAATTATTTTTTAAATGATTTTAAAATAAGACCAAGTACAACTATTCTGATTTTGGAGAAGAATAACTTCGGAGATTAAACATTTTACTTTTGTCATGCAAAAAATTAAGTTGGACCTTGTTACTGGTGAGGTTCAGAGGATAATGTTACCCAATTATGCATTCCTAGTACCTAAGTTCAATTCCTACGTCCATACAAATGTGGAATGGTAAAACGTACTTACAGATTTGTCCTCTGACCTCCACATGTAGGCCATGGCACATGTGCCCAAACATATGCACACTCATATAATAGTCATAAAATTTTAAAACAAAATGTTAAAAGCAATGCCTTCACTTTTCTTGGGGGCTCGGGAAGTGTCAGCAATTAAGAATGCTTGCTACTGTTCCAGAGGATCTCAGTTAGGTCCCCATCACCAGTACTGGGGCTCATAACTGCCTGCAGTTCCATTTCTAAGAGATCTCTCCACATGAAACCTGCATGCATGTGCACAGACACAGAGACTGATGCACAACATACAAACAGATAATATCAAAAAATAAATATTTTTTAAAAGAGTTGCCCCTTATTATCTAAAAATAATTGCTTCCAGAACTCCAAATATCCAAATCTAAAAATGCATAATCCCTTACATAAAATTACCTAGGTGTTGTTTATATCTTATACATATGTCTGTCTATACATTAATCTCTAGATCATCTATAACAAATCATACAGCATAACTGCTATGTGAAGGGTTGATGAACTGTATTTTTAGAAACTAAAGACAAGAAAAAAATGACTGTGTGTGCTTTAGGCAGATATAATGAAAATATTTTTGATCTGTGGTTGCTGGTTGACCAGTCAGTGGAATTAGAAGCTAGAGAAAGTGAGGTCTGATGGCATTATAAATCTATTATAATTAAAATACTGTGATAAGGTAAAAGGATGTGCAGAAAAAAAACAGAAAGCTCCAATACACTCTCATTGAAACACAGGATAATATAAATCACAGTATCAGGCCGGGCGGTGGTGGCGCACACCTTTAATCCCAGCACTTGGGAGGCAGAGGCAGGCGGATCTCTGTGAGTTCGAGGCCAGCCTGGTCTCCAAAGCGAGTTCCAGGAAAGGTGCAAAGCTACACAGAGAAACCCTGTCTCAAAAAAAAAAAAATCACAGTATCAAGTCTCAGTAGTTATAATTTAGATTGTCTAAGAAATAGCAAACAACACCTGATTTTATATATATAAATATTGAATTTTGTCCAAAAGTTTGAATTTTGTTATTTATTTATTTATTGGCAAAAGGGTTCCTCTTAATTGTACTTTTAATAAATATATATGAACTCTGCATATTGTTTTTCCTTTTTCTGTGGCAAAATACTTGACAAAAGCAGCTTAAATGAAGGAGGATTTTGTTGTGGATTATTACTTTAACTAGGCAAAGATGTGTTACATTTGTTTATGTTGCCCAATATTAATTTAACTATGTAAAGGTGTGTTACATTTGTTTATGCTGCATTTGTTTAATTATGTAAAGATGTGTTGCTTGTTGTTTCACCTTGCTTGCCCAAGGCACCTGATTGGTCTAATAAAAAACTGAATGACCAATAGCTAGGCAGGAGAGGGATAGGTGGGGCCAGTGGGCAGAGAGAATAAGTAGGGGAAGGAATCTAGGCTCAGGGAAGAAGAGAGGAGAGAATGAGGCAGAAAGAGAGGGAGATGCCTGGGGCCTGCCAGCCGCCAGCCAGACATAGAGGAAGCAGTGAAAGTAGGACATACAGAAGGAAAGAAAGGTAAAAAGCCCTGAGGCAAAAGGTAGATGAAGAGAAACAAGTTAATTTAAGTTATAGAGCTAGTGGGACAAGCATAAGATAAGGCTGAGCATTCATAACCAATAATAAGTTTCCCTGTCATGATTTGGGAGCTGGCAGTCTGAGAAAGCCTGATCCAGGGTTTATTTTGCTTCACAGTATGAGGGTACAGCCCATCATGGCAGAGATGACAAGGCAGCAAGAAAGTGAGGCAGATGGTCACATGACACTCACAGTTGAGAGGCAGCAGGAGATGAAGCTACTGCTCAGCTGATTCCTGCTCCTCTGCTTGTCAGTTAGGAAAGGACCCCAGGATGAGTTGCAAAATAGGTCTTCCTTCTGTTAAACTTCTCTGGAAACACCCTTATAGAAACAACTAAAGGTAGTTTTCACATCCTCTCAACTTAACAATAAAGATAAATGATCGCCGTACTGGTTAGTTTTATGTCAACTTGACACAAACTAGAGTCATCAGAGAGGAAGGAGCCTCAACTGAGAAAATGCCTCTGTAAGTTCTGATTGTAAGGCATTTTCTTAATGTGGGAGGGCTCAGTCCATTGTGGGTGGTGCCAACTGGATTGGTGGTCCTGGGTTCTATAAGAAAGCAGGCTAAGCAAGCCATGGAAAGCAAATCAGTAAGCAGCACTCCTCCATGGCCTCTGCATCAGCTCCTGCCTCCAGGTTCCTGCCCTGCTTGAGTTCCTGCCATCACTGCTTTATATGTTGAATTGTTATATGAACAATGAGTGGAATAAATATTTTCCTCCTCATATTGCTTTGGCCATGGTGCTCCATCACAACAATAGCAGCCCTAACTAAGATAATCACACTATATAAAGTGGTCTATGTAATATGAGAAGCTAAAGGGATACCTAGAAAATAAGAGGACAACAAGAAACAGACATGTGAACAGTGCCTCTGTGCCATGCTTTAGCAGCCAGAACTCAATATTTTCCACAACCTCCCTCATGTAAGAGTTATAGTGTTCCTCAAGTGATTGAGACAATTTACCAAAATTAGTAGCATAATCTTAAGTGTGGGTAGAGTAAATCTGCCTTCCTCCCTAGGAATCAGCTCCTCTCCTTGTCATAGTTTAGGCTATCTCACAACATATGTGGATATTTGACTTGTGATAGTTTAGGCTATCTCATAGCACACATGGATATTTGTCTCAGCCAACTATTGGAACACAATCCAACTTTTATATTCCACATTTGTGCCTAGCATATTAAGTTTTGTGTATTTCTCTTCTGTGCTATTCCTCCTTGTGTCTGATGTAGGTGATAATGAGTCCCTAAAGGATGAAAAATACGATAAGATAAAAGGAACAAGAGTCTCTGAGGGATGAGATAGTCAGCTCCCCTGGCATTCACACCCACCCAGGCCCCCCACAGTAGCGAGGGGTTAACATTAACCTCTACCTGACTGAACTACTGGAATGCTGGCGTCTGCTCATTAGTATAACAAACCCAGCCCATAGGGATTATGTGTTTAAGACTCAAGTCTGCTCAAATGGTATCACAAAAAAGTGCTAATTTGGATAATTAGAGGAAAGGGAGACAAATAGCAGCGCTATATACTTCATAGAATAATAAGTAGAAGACAAGGCCGATGCCTTCATGGGATCCTGGTGTATCTGGCTTAGATGTTATAGTGTGACTATGGCATGACCCTCACAGGCTCATAGATAAGCACTTGGTCTTCAGATGACAGTGCTACTTGTAAAGATAGTGGAAACTTTAAGAGGTGGAGCTTCACTGGAAAAAGTGGCTAAATCCTAATATACGTTAGTAGGGTATATCATTCCCTTGTTTCTATTTACTCTCTCTCTGTTTCCTGTCCACCATGATGCAGAAAGCCTCTTAACCAAGTTATTCTTCATCCTTCAGGCCTGATAGAACAGACTCAAGAGAGCATGAGTAGAACCCTCTGAAACAGTGAGCCAAATTCAACTTAGCGTGTTTGAAGCTATTAATTTCAGGTATTTTATAAAGCAATGGTAAACACAATGAACACCACACACTGTGGTTGCCATTTAAAAAAATTTTTTAAATACTAAATTGCATCAAGAACATGTAAAAGCTACAGAGAAAACCAGAAACATTCTTAATGCAGTATCCATTACAATAGAGTCTAAGTGAAAATAAATACTAAAACAAAATAAAATAAAACAATGATCTCAGAGAATTCTGCACCCTCTTAGATTACATGCTACCATTTTGATATGATATAATTACTCAACCTCCCAAAGAATGCTCTTAGTCATGTTGTAAAAGAGTTAAATGTGTTGGAATAAGGAAACCTACTGTATCCAAACATTTTAGGGTTAAGGCAAGGTGCCTGAGCACCTGGAATCCACATCCTGTCGTCCAGATGTTTGCTTTCTGTGGTCCCTGCAATTAAATGCTGAAATCCTATTTCCCCATGTGATGATAATGAAGATGGGGCCTTTGGAAGGGAATTATGTTTTGAGGGCTTAGGAACTGTGGTTCGACGGCATCCATTTTCTCTTGCTCACTCATTATTGCTCTCTGTTACTTTCATTCTCATGATTCCACCCAATACTGTATCCTCTGGGAGTGCCTTACCCTTTTCCAGCTCACCTTCCAGCACTCTGAGAAATAAATGTCATTTTGTTTAATGCCTCTGCTCTATGGTATTTTATTATAGCAGTCATAATTGATTAAGATGTCCTAATTCAGTAATGGCTTTAGGGACCCAACATTTTAAAATGTTTCTGCTTTGATGTGCTGTGTTGGGTTATCTGAGGCTTGATTGGCTACCTCAAGCTTCACTCTGGAATCTACAATCCCCCAAGTTTTAAAAGACACTATTTCTCCCTTAATCAGTAAGAATAAGAACTATTTACCAGAACCCCTTAGAAGTGTCTCATTAGTTAAAATTGTATCTCACAGCATAGTTTAAATCAACTATCAGTAAGGAGAATATAAGACATGGCCCTGTGCTGGAGGTGAGAGTCACTGATGCGAAAGAAACACATACAGGAGGGAAAAAGAGGTGGTATCTATCTAGAATAGAAAATTTAAAGTGGGTAGGTATAGAGAAGAAAGGAAAGGAGGAAAAGAAGGAATGAGGGAGGAAGGGAAGGAGGGGGAATGAAGAAAGGAATAGATAAGGAAGGAAAGGAAGGAGAGAAGAAGGAAGAAATGGAGGAGGGAGGGAGGGAGGGAGGGAGAGAGGGAGGGAGAGAGTATGTGATGCAATGCATGCTATCTATATACAATGTCAGTTTCAGTTGTCAAGAAGAGGAGGCAGATGGCTGTAGGAAGAAAACAGAAAATATACCATAAGTGCTTCTTACATCATGCTAAATTAGGGCAATGAAATGCATTGTTGCACAGACTATATGCATTTTCTTTCAGATTCGCCATCAAGATGAACTCTATGCAATTACTTCATGCAACCTGAAAATTATAGAGTGCCTTCTAGAGCACAGCAGTCTGCTGTTTTGTAGTTCCAGCCTGCCTGTACTGTGTTTTATATTCCCTTTGAAATTCAAATTTCTTTTCTAGTGACTTATATTTTATTTATAACATTTGAAATTCTTTTTGTGTATATTAAACCACTATCTTGCTTTCTTTAAAATATGCACGATCTTCTCAGCTGTTGCACACATTTATGGTTTGTTTTGCTTTTTCAAAGTAAATCTGCTCTCATTTATTATACTGTGACAGGCAAATATTTTACAATTTCCATCATTCAGTTTCAGAAAATATACTTACATTATATTTCTATTTCAGTATATCTTGGAGCAGTAAAGTCTCTCAAATGACTTGTTGTAACTTGCATGTGAAATGTCCCCCATAGGCCCATATATTAGATCCCCAAGTAGTATCAATGTCTGAGAACCTTTAGGAAGTGAACCCTGGGAGGAAGTGGGTCACTGGGGGGCTTTAAGCTTTATAGTCATCACACTTCCTGTTTTCTTTCTGCTTCCTGAGTACAAATGTGATGTGACTAGCCAGCCTCCCAACCCTGGTTCCATGCCTTTTCTTGTTTGTTGCCTTAACTTCTGAACAATGACAGGGTGTTCCCTTGAACTGTGAGCCTGAGTAGATACTTTCTCCATTAAGTTGTTTGTGTCTTCCCATGGACTGGCAGCATCTTGGAGTTTCTGCTTACCATTTTAAAGAAGTTCATGAGTTCTGAGAGGGCCTTTTCAGAGAGAAGATGGTGCAGAAAGGTGTGAAAAAGATCACAACATGCACTTGGATGCTATGTGCCAAAATAACCTTCAGGATTCCTAGGAGACAGTTACAGTAGGAATCTTAGGCTAGAAAGAATCCACATCAGGACTGTAGCAGATGGTTGGCACTTGTAAGACACTGTATAGATATAATCTGAGGCTCATCTTAGCCATAAATTAAACATCCTCATGTGGTGAAGAGTGGCATTCTGAAAAAGTATTTTTGACTGCATAATGACCAAACAGACTTGCATGTGTGTATGGGGCATGTATGTGTGTATGAAGCATTCATGTCTGTGGTTGTGCTTGGAAGTGTGGCTGTGCTTGGAAGTCTGAGGCCATCAGATATTTCTACTCAGGAACTGCCTACCTTGTTTTTGAAGGCAGTGATTTTCACTGGGACCTGAGACTTCCTGATTAGGCTAGGTTGGGTGGCCAACTAGCCCCAGAAACTTTCCTGTCTGTTGTCCCCAGCTCAGGCCATAGCAACCCATGGCAACACTCCCTGATGATGACGATGATGGTGGTGGTAGTGGTGGTGATGATGATGATGATGATGACTATAAAGAAGACTACAATTCCTATCCTCTCTCTTCTCCCCCTCCTCCTCCTCTTCTTTCTCCTTATTCTGGCTGCTTGATCTTGTGCATATCTTGAGTACATAGTCACAGTCAGATGAGTTTGTGTGTGGATGGCCCTATCACCTGGCAGACAGATGTTTTCTTGCAGTGGTCTACTACTTCTGGATCTTATAGTCTTTCTTAGTCCTCTTCTGTGATTTTATTTGAGCCTTTTGGGCAGAGAGTGTGAAATAGTTGTCCCATTTAAAGCTGAATACTTGAAAGTCTCTTATTCTCTGCCTGCTGATTGCTTGTAGCTCTGTCCATTAATCACCATTTACTGAAAAAAAGTTTCCCTTATGAGGGTTAAGAGATGCCATAGTCTATGAGTATAAAAATAAAAACTTAGGGAACAGCTTATTATTATATCCACTTAGCAGAACAACAGTATTAGGTCCTCAGGCCCATAACCTAGTCAGCCACCTGTTTGGGGTCCAGTTAAAGGTACCAGTCATAAGTGGTATTTTGTAGAAAGGGCTTTAAAGAGAGCATTGGTTACTCCCATAATGTTCCGGTCACTATTGCACCATGGAGTGTGTCTTTTCAGGGTAGTCCTTATTGTAACTGAAAGGGTTCACAGCTGAGTGATACCATTGACTATTTTTCTCCCCTAGTATAAATAGAGCCTTTCAGCACGGTGGCAGCTAGTCAGTAGGAATGAATCTTCCAGGTCAGTACTTGGCAGTAAAGATGAAGTTTTCAGGTCTGTATCAGCTTTATTTCTCCATGACCTATTTTGAAAGTATGTGGTGTCTTCAGAAACAGGATACCATGAAATTACCATGAAATTCCAGAGTGTATCTAAGACCAATGACAATAACCTATAGTGTTTTATGGAGGAGTCTGTGGTGTGCCATTGACTACCAACTCCAAGAGAAATAACCCATACTTCTCATTGACTTCTTTATTTGATAGCTTATGGTATCTGGGAGAGGCAATTACAAGGTAACTCTATTTATACTCCCTTTCTATACACATATGTATGTATTTTAGGAAGTTTCTACAGTAGTAGGTTTCAATATGGCATTTTCAGAGGTCTTTAGAGTCAATTATCTCTCCTCATACTTTCTCCTCTTTCCTGCCTTCCCATTTCCTACTCAGTTTAAGCCTTCCTGTTCTATTTTCAAGCTTTCCACCTTCATATCACCCACATTCTATTCCCATTTTTTTTTAATTTTCCACCATGGTTCCAACTTAAACACATACCTCTAAGAATTCAGAGCTAATATCTACATAAGAAACAGAATATGCAGCACCTGTCTTTGTGGGTCTGAGTTACCTCATTCAAAAATATTATTTTCAGCTCCATACATTAATTTGTGGATCTCACAATTTCATTTTTCTTCACAGCTGCATAATATCATGTGCCACATTTTCATTTCATTATCTCTTCATCAGGTGATGGATGTCTCGGCTATTTTCATTTCATTTATTTATTTAGGGCATATGTGTTTGAAAGCTTGTGATATCACACACATGTGGAGGTCACAGGACAACTAGTAGGAATGAGTTCTCTACTTACAAGATGTGTTTTTCAGTTCCTTGGGCTTGCCAGCAATTGCCTTGACTTGCTGAGCCATTTCAGGTGCCCTGTAGAAATATTTTTCTTTTAATTCCTGATTCCTTCATACTCTGGAAGATTACTATGAACCTCAAACAGCATATATCAATATTTTTCAGATAAAAACATAATATAGAGGTATCTAAAATACTAACTCACTGAAAATAATAGCAGTATTTTTATCCCTTGGCCTGGTGTATTACCACCACAGTCTGCTCCCTCCCCATTCCAACTCTTGTGTAAGCTGCTTGCTGTCTTGTCTTCACCACACAATACTCTGAGTCACACTGCATTTGGGGACTTTCAGAAACTCAGATAACTAGTTATTTGCTAATAACCTATACTCATAGCTTTCCAAATATAGACAAGAGCTTGGACTCCATTATTTGTCATAAGCATAGGAGGAAGTTCTCCCATGAGGTTTTATTTCCCAATACACAGATAAACAACTTATTTCTCCTGGACTGTGAGCCTTTTTCTGTGTGTACAAAGATGGAAGACTATGAAATTAATACTACAAAGAAAACCCAGTTCTGGTGATTAAAAGCATAGTTCTTCAAGTCAAAGTCTGGACTTACAGAGAGGAATGTTCTCTATATATGCTCTCTTTCATAGTGCTATGTCAGTTACTTTGGTTACTTTGTCAAAATATCTAACAAGAAGCATTAAAAGGGACACATGACTTACAGTTCTAGATGATATGGTCATAATCTCAGGGAAGACATCAGCAGGAGGAAGAGACTGCTGCTCATATCTACAGTTGGAAAACTGAAGTTGAACAGTAAGTAGGGCCAGGCCCCAAACACCAAGACCCACTCCCAGTGACTCACTTCCTCCTAGGGGTCTACAGGACCCCAGCTGGGAACCAAGTGTTCAACATGTGAGACTATGCAGGACATGTCACATTCAAACCACGACAGAGCATCTGGGAATTTATTTTATGTTAGTCTGTAGGCAAGCAAAGTTGACAATATCTGAACATCTCAAAGAAACACTTTCTTTTGGAAAAAAATAAGTTTGTCTTTCTACAAAATTAAATTAATTATATTATTATTTTTATATTTCAAAAACCAAACCATAACAGTTCCTGTCAAAACACTGATTCCCCTTCAGCATAGTGCAGGTACTTACAACTGCCAGCTATGCTTTCAAGAATATTAAATTACTGTAGTGTTCTGACTCAAAAAGTCTACAAGTAAAAAACTTATTTCTAAGATTATTTTATGTGTGTGTGTGTGCGCGCACGTGCGTGCGTGCGTGGGTGCGTGTGTGTGTGTGTGTGTGTGTGTGTGTGTGTGTGCACATGCATGCACATGGGCATGAGTGTCCATAAAGATGAGAAGAGGGCACTAGGTCGCCTGGATGGGGAGACCCAGGCAGTTGTGAGCTACCTGACATGAGTGCTGGGAACCAAACTCAGGTCTTCTGCAAGAACAAGTGCTCTTAACTGCTGAGCTGTCTCTCCAGCACCTATAAGTAAGTCTACCTCTTAAATGTCATCAGCTCAATTAGTATTAGCCAAATTAAATTCAAGGCATTATTATGGATTCAACCAAAAGGAAGACAAAGAGTTGAAAATGAAGCAATTCTAAAGCAAAAAAATAGAAGTTGTTGTTTCATTTGAGTCCTTTATGGAGTTGACCAAGTTTGTAATTCCAGAAAAGAGGAAAAGGGTGAAAAACTTTCTCTGAACTTCTACCCAGTTTGTGTCATTTATCTACAAACCCTGAAATGTTTTCCAGCACTTAGACAACTAAAGGAAATTCACAAAGGAAAATTAGTATAAATTTTAATGAAATGGAAATTATCAGCTACCTTAGTTTCACTAAATATGTCAGTCTTCTACAGTTAATGACAATTGTGGGGGACCAGCCCCCACCTTTACCTGAGTACTCTTGAGGAGTGAGGGATAAGAGATTTAGATAGAAATGTAGAAGAGAGAGAGAAAGGCAGAAACACAAGATAGCCTCGAGAGGGCCTGGATCCTTATCCACTGGCCCCTCCTGGCTCCTCTAAAGGGCTTTTTAAAGGAATGCCAAGGGGTGGAGCAAAGACTTCCCCTTGTTAAATCAAAGCATACTGCACATCCAAGTGCAGACCCTTCCAAACACCTGGTGACCACACATGTGGTCAAGCAATCCTCTAATGCAGCTCTGCTGGGTAAATCAAGCACAGATCTCACTAGGAAACCTTTGTGGGCCTCCACAGACAATCATTTACTTGTGTACCCAAAACTGTACCCTTCCCCAAGTTATTATCTATGGTACACATGAGAGAGCTTCTTGTGAATTAAAGCCTGGACAGGCTCACCAATGTGCTTTCTGACTTGTGTCCTCTTGATGCCAGAACTCATCTTGTTGGAGAAAAATTAGCCAAGGACCAAGGATATGGATCACTGTGTAAAGCTTCTGGTTTTATAAGTCTGATGACATTTCATTTGATGCCCTGAATTTACATGAAGGTGAAAGGAAGGAATTAATTCCAAAGTTAACTCCAAGTTGTCATTAGTCTTGCACAATAGTATGTGTCTCCACCACCAAAATTTTTTTTAAAGAAATAAACTAGCTAAATGATCCACCCAAGCATGAGGACTTGAGTTCAGCCCCTACACTGACATAAAAAGCCAGGTGTGTTAGTATAATTCCCAACACTGAAGTGAGAGAATCTTTGGGAACCTACTGGCCAGGCAGTCAAGTTGGACTGGTGAACACTAGGTCCAGTGAGATTGATGGAGAATTGACTTCTGGCCTGAGAATGCATGTGCAAATGTGCATTCACACAAATAGATACCCCTAGTGTACACATCTGAGAGAGAGAGAGAGAGAGAATCAATCAATGATGCCATTCAACTAAAACAAAATGACAGAACCAAAAATCTCTTCTAATCCGTTGTATGTCAATGTCATGCCAACAGCACCATTATCTACTTTGAATATGTAGTTGCTTTAGAGTTTTGTTCTTTTATACTTCTGGAGAAACTGTCCAAAAGGAATTAAATGAGGGACAGAGGGATATTACTAAATATTCCAATAGTCAGTTTTAAAAATTAAAAAAGAAAAATGGGTAGCCCCTAAGAACACCTCCCAAGAGGCCTCTAATTTACCTCTAGACCCATCTCCTGCCTGTGAGAATCTTCCAATTAAGTCAGAACTCTTCGTTATTAATCATCTCTGGTAACACTATCAGAGACATTCCAGAGGTCTTTGCTAACATGCTCCTAGGCTTTCTTGAAGCCAACAAAGTTAACGTAAGTTTAGCCATCAGAATATGTGAGTTATCTTGCCTGGTACTGGGCACTGACAATATGCCCACTGTACGTAAATTCTTATTTACTGTTCATAACAGCTCTGTATCTGATATGGGGAGGGCATAAACTGAATTCTCCACACAAAATTGCCACTATAGTAGAATTTAATGGACTGAAAGAGAAAGGAAACTATCAAGGGACCCCAGAACACGCCTACTCATGGACCCTGAAATGTCGACACCAGTGGTTCTAACAATCAGTTCCCTAATTGCTTCCTTTGAACTCCCCATGGACCAGGCTGATTTCAGAAGAAGCCCAGGAGAGCTAACAAAAGCAACAGGCAATCAAGACAAAGTAATTTCCCTTAAGGGAAGAGAAAGAAAGAGGGCACCCTAGGAATCTGCTGCTAATGTTCTGAGTCCTGAGAGAGATGAATGACTTAGGGAACAGATGGTTGCAATCAAGGAAAGGATAAGGAGTCTTTGCTGATTCAGATGTCCTGTCATTGCACATGAGATGAGATGTGGGCCTTAGAGAGTTAGAAGTCAAGCTAGACTTACACAGACTGCACCAGCAAACTTATCCAGCAGAATTATACACACATACATGTATGAATGAATGTCTAGTAAATTCTTCAGTAGTTACTGATTTTAATATCTTTTTATCTCTGCCTGTGTGTGTGTGTGTGTGTGTGTGTGTGTGTGTGTGTTACTATGTAGCTCAGAATTTAGCTTGTAGTCTCTGCTGACCTAGAAAAATGTCGCCCAGTCTGACCTTGAGTTTACATTTGTCCTCCTGCCTTTTTTCCCCAAATGTTAGTATTATAGGTGTATGCCACCACACTGGGTATGTTTTGTATCTTGTATACTTGTAGTCATTTTGATTTTTTTCTGAAAAATGAAGATAGAAATATTACATATAATAGATGTGATATCATGTATGATAAATATATATAACATAATGATCAGCTCATATTCATTAGTGCTTTGAGAATTTCATGTATTTTGATCTTATTAATCCCCCTCTTCCCCAGCTTGTCCCAAATTAGGCCCCCCTTCCCCGACACAGTGTCATTTGTTTTCACCATCAGAACTAATATGTGTTGCCTAAATAGTCTTGATTTTCAGCCTTCCCTGGATCGTGGTGGATGTCCAAGGGATATACAGTCTTGAAAAAACTGACTCTCCTCCCTGCAGCTTAACAATTGCCAATAACTCCAGAGATGTGGATACAATTTAGTATTTAGCTCCCTTCTCCATGCTGAATTTGGTCTGGCTTAGGCTTATACAGATCTTGTGCTTTCTGTCACAACTGCTGTGACTTCATGGGTGCAGTTGTCATGTTGTGCCGGGAAGTCATTGTTACTTTGTAGTCAGCAACTGTTTCTGGCTTTGCGACTCTTTCCAACCACTCTTCCACAATTATGTCTGAGCCTTGGGATGAGGGAATGGGGTATAGATGTTCCATTTAGGGATGAACATTCTACAGCCTCCTTATTTCTGCACCATCATTTTTAATCACATGGTAAACTTGTGGGGGGCCATCTCTCACCCCTACATATCCCCAGAGTACTGTTGAGTAGAAGCAGGAGGAAATATTAGTTAGAAGGATAGAAGGGAGAGAAACAGATAGAAAATACAGGATAGCCTTGAGAGGGCATGGACCTTAATCCATTGGCCCAGTGCTTTATTCCAAGGGGCTATTTATAATAATGCCAAGGGTTGGAGCAAAAGACCTCCCCCTTGCTAGTTATAGTCAAGTGTAGACCCTTACAAACACCTGGTACCCAGGCCTGTGGTCCAATCATCCTATTATGCAGTCCTGCTGGGCACAGCCACTAGGAAACATAGTGGGCTCCAACATAAACTCATCTTGTTGTGTCATGTATCCATTGGACATTCATCTCCTAAGTGGTTATTGCCAAGTGGTCACTGAGCTCTGCAATGATGATAGAAGTTAAATGTCATGGGCTAATTCATAGCAGTTTCTATACAAATATCCACCCGAGCTCCAGTTGTAAAGAAAGACATTTTACCTGAATTGCTGCTCTGACATGGTGAATGCTGTACTCTTCCAGAGCACAGAGGATACTCAAAGATTCCAGAACCAAGGTCTGTGTCAGAGATTGGTCAATTTGGAAGAAGCAAAATGTAAAGTAAGTTATAAAAACAGGAAGTACAAGATAGCTTTTGTGGAGACAGGTGGGTGGGATGAAAATGTTCACATTTTTAAAACAAAGTGGGCATTAACCTTAGTATAGATTGGTGCTATGTTACAACTCCACCTTGATCCAGTGAAGACCTTTAAGATGTCTCATGATGACATGTGAAAGTAGTTAGCACAGAACTTTCAGAACAGTTTCACATGTTTCCACTAGTTCCTGATAATGCCAGTGATGGTACAGCAACTTAACATACAAAATCTCAACTCTATTTATTCCTTCCTGTTGCTTACTACTGAATATGCTTCTCAGTTATTCCACAGGGTGTTCGAGTTCAGGCCCAAGCCTCTGACACTTCATTTCCAAACATCCCCAGGAGGCTCTTTAGCCTCTTCTCCACTTCCGAAATATTTCCTCTGATTGATGGATACAGTCACTTCTAAAGTAAGTTAGTAAATAACTAAAAGCAGTAAACTTGGGCTACTTTTAGTCCTTTGACCCATTGCATTGATTAACAAAATAGAGTCCTAGATTAGTTAAAGCAAGGTTTTCTCTCTTGTGTACTCATCTTGTATCACAGTTCGAGAGCTTCCTTTTTTACAGTCCACCAGGCCAGGGAATTAATGCATTCTGGCAGGAACTTGAGGCAATTATCTCATTTTATCAACAGTCAGGAAGCAGGGGTGGGGGAGGGGAGAGGAGAGGAGAGGAGAGGAGAGAAAGGACTGCAGGAACTCAACTTGGTTTCTGCTTTTTATTCCATTCAGGAACCTCATCCATGCAATGCAATGACATAGATCTAGGGTTGTCTTTTCACTTTAGGAAACTGTGAAACCTGCAGGGATATTCCCAGAGGATTGTCTTTGTGGTGACTCTAAATCTCCTCAAGTTGACACTCAAGAAATATCACAGCCAAGGAAAACTTTTGTTAAAGTGTGTGCAGTTGTGTGTGTGTGTGTGTGTGTGTGTGTGTGTGTGCGCGCGCACACACACACAAATGCATATGCCTAACTCTACAAGCATATGCCTGTGTGATTAAAATGATGGTGTAACCTTGGGAACATCACCATGGGGTCTCACCATCGTGAGCAGAAGTTAACACTATTTGAGGCAGTATGAGTAAAGAAAGTCTATGAACATGGTTAATGTTCTGTGCATTGTTAACATGCAAGAAACTTCTATTTGAAAGAAAAAAGAGTCAAATTGTTCATTATGAAAATGAACATTTACAATAGTACCTCATTCATATTCATGAATAGTAACTGCTCAATTGTGGTCCAATTTCCTCTCCGTGAGCTTTCATCCTGACATTTTAATTTTTACTGGTGCTGCATTTTTTGTTGTTGCATTCCATATTTTCTTGCATGAGCAACTCTAAAGCCATCGGTCTATAATTATCCATTCAAAGACAATAGCTAATTGATTTTTGTAATTTTCTACTCCATTATCTACCTGCAAAGAAAATTAAATATGCATCAAGAAATCCTGTGTTCACTGTTGATATAACGGGGACCAAAGTTTCCCTTCTGACCTTTGACCTGAGAGCTGGAGATGAAGAATTTGTATTTGAGACTAGAGGTTCCTGAAAGAGGAGAGAATTCATGCAACCTAATGACATACATATTGACAAAAATTCAAGTCTTTTTCTATTGTAAGAACTGAAACATTAAAATGGATATTTTTATTTGTTAGGCAAAATATTACAGCTTGATTTTCACAGAGCATATCTGACAATTCTGTTTCTAGCATCTGAGAATAGGGAGTCAAATGAGAATTTCCCTGAGCTACCAAAACTGTTGCTGAAGTTAGAGAAGGCATGGAGAAAGGAAGTCCTGGCAATCAAAAACATATAACAAGGTGGTCTGATGCACTGATTGCTTCTCCTGTCGCTGTGGCAAATTATCTAACAAAAGCAACTTATAGATAGAAGGGTTTATCTTGGTTCACAATTCCAAGTCCATCATGGCAGGGAAGTCATGGCAGCAGGAACACGAGGCTACCTGATCACATTGTGTCCACAACCATGCAGCAGAAGGGCATGAATCCTAGTGCCCAGCTTGTTTTCCTCCCTTTCTATTTATTTCAGGGTCCCAGTTCATGGATGGTCCTGCCCACGTTTAAAGTGTGCCTTTTGTCTCACTTATTCTAGATAATATCTCATAGACATGCTCAGAGGCTTCTCCACTGAAGTATTCTAGATTTGGAAGAAGTAGATTACATTAATTATAACATTTTGCAAGAGCCATTAGGGGCTTTTAGACCTTTAGGCACAGCATACCTATTTAATACAGTAGCCACATGCCACATTGGGATAAATGTTTCATTTATCAAAACAAAATAAAATAAGTGAATTCTTCAGTTGCACTAGCCACATTTAAAGAATGCAGATGCAGTGGGCATTGGTAGCTATTGACTATGGTTCTGTATTCCAAAGAACCTTGTCTAGTCATACTCACAGATGATGCTCTGCTGTGTGGTCGTGAGGCAGGGCTATAAAGTAACTGGGAATATATGTGTTAGAGTGAAGACTATAACTTTCTGTAAAATTCATATATTGTGGTCACTCACAGAAACATCGCAGCTGGAGTTGTGAGATAGGATTGGCAAGGTATCTGTGGTTCAGGCTTCCAGGACACCTAACCTCATGGAAGAAAGTGGGAAACTAGGCAATCTCTTCAAAGAAATTATTTTGTAGAAGCATACTTTCTAACTCTACTTTGGGAGAAGTTGCTTCTCCTTTCAGCTTGGTTATCTGCAATAAGCTGGCTCACAAGAGGAAGGAAACAGGTTCCTTCAAACCTAAATGAAAGATTTGTGGGAAGTTTTAATGAACTTTGCTGCATCTGATAGAGCTTTAATTAAAAATCAAAATGACAGCAAACAGATGTCTTCTGGACATGACATGGTTACTGTAATCATGAACTCATTGCAACTGTAATTAGTCACATAAGACCTGCACAAGAGTGGAACCATCATCACCTCCTCACCATGAGAGACTATTAACTATTAATGATTGCTGGGAGAGGAAGTGTCTTTCTCTTCAGTGGTGTAGCCACTATTCAGCTGCCCTTTTTCCATTCAACCCACACAGCTCAGTCAGAAAACCCTAACTAAACTCTGTGGACCACACACCAAAGGAAGACATGGAGGTAGAGGGGAACTTGTTGAGTACAACCGGGAGAAGAAAGAAGATGAGGATGGTGAACGGCAATGTGAAAATGGTTGAAATTAATTATATTAATATATGAAATGGTCAATCAGCAACAAAAATAAAAAAGGACACATGAGGGATCATAAAGAAAAGAAAAAAAAAGAAGAGAATATACCAGAAAAATGTCATCCAATTATTTCAAATCCCAGTAAACAAAATTAGGTGAATGTATGTTGGAGAATTAAAAATAAAAACATTTTAAAATATGAAACAATGTGCAAATCAAGATTTTAAAATTAAATCTATTTTCCTTTTTTTTTAACGTGTTCTGTTTCTTGAATTAGTGTGGTTATGGATAGATCACTGTTATGTACCTTTCCTCTTCCATTCTGCCTCAGTTTACAGGTCAGTCACAAAAACTCAGTTTAAAGTTCTTGTGTCCTCAATGAAATTTGGTATTATCAGACTTTTAAATTTTCATGAATCTTAACAATGTAAGATAGGATTCCATCTTAGTTTGCATTTCTAGAACAGCAGAAAATCTGAGACTATTTCCCTGTGACATCAACCATTCACTGCCCTTCTGTTAATTAGCCCCTTTTCATACTGAGTGATTTTTACTTTCCATTATTGTCATTCAGAATACATTATTTATGTGTATTCCTTGAATTTTTTTATTCTACTTCTTCAGTCATTGGTTCATGCTTTAGAAATTATTTGTTTGGGGAACTAGGGAGATATTTCTGTGTGAAAAGTGCTTGCTATGTATGCATGAAGACTTGAACTCTGATCCATAAGACCCATACAGTAACACATACATCTGTTATCCCAACTCTTCTATGACAAGATGGGAGATGGAGAAAGAATTACTGGAATCTCATGTTCTAGCTATTTAGGTAGTCATAGCAGCAAAATGACGATGACGCTGACGACGACGACAACAACAACAACAACGATGATAATTAAGAAAAAGGAGACTGTCTCAAACAAGAATGCAAAGACTGACATTCGAGGCTGTTCTATGACATCCACACATAGTCATAGCATGCCTGCACACACACACACACACACACACACACACACACACACACACACTCATGCTAATGTACTCTCCCCGGAATCTAATGTTCCACTTTCTTATTTAATGCTGTGATAAAACACTTCGACACAAAGGTACTTAAGGGAGGGTAGAGTTTATTTGGCTTACACTTCTAAGTCATAATCCACCACTGAAGGAAGTCAGTGCAAGAGCTAAAGCAGGTAGGCCTGATTGCTATTCCACACAGCATTACCACTAACAAAGAAACTGTTCACAGCCGCTAAGTATAGGAAAACCATGAAGCATATTGCTTGCTGGCTCCCTCAAAGACTGATGCTTGACTAGCTTTCTTTCACAGTCAAAAACCTCCTGCCCAGGGATAGTGCTACCCACAGTGGACAGGGCCCTCTTACATCAATTAACAGTCCAGACAATTCCCCACAGACATATCCACTGGTCAATCAGATGTGGGCAATCTCTCAATTGAGCTTACCTTCTCAGGTGACTAGGCTGTGTCAAATAGACAATTAAAGCTATATAGGACAGCTGGTGATCTCATTACTGCACCCAATCATCTGAATTATTGTCAGTTTCACATTTTATCTCTCTACATGACATATAGGATGCAGCAGACCCTGAAATATGTACCATATACCGTTGATCTCACAAGGGACTTTTGAATTCAATGTTGGTCTCACTCCTGCACTGGCCATCTGACTGGGGCAGTTATGTGGAGTGTCCATGGTATTCTCAAGGCAAATTTAGACACGCAAGAGTGTGAATTATCAGAGGACTGGAGAGATTGCTCAGCCATTAAAGGCTAGGCTCACAACAACAACAAAAAAAAATAAGAATTATCAAAAAGCAGTAAAGCCAAACAGACAGTGTATCCTCAAAATGTCTATCTACATGACATTTGGTGTCACTGCAGCTGTGGTTTCAATAGATTACTCATGATAGAGTCCAGCACTCCAATGAATGCTGTAGCCTCTCTTAGCAAAACAGATGGAATCTTTTTTCATGATCTTTGTTACACAAATGACCAATGATAGACTGTACAAGGCGAGAGGAAAGTGTAACCTGGCTAATTAGACATGAAGACATGCAAGTATCCTTTCTTTCTGTTTATATTCACAGAATAACTTTCTACATGTTTATCAGTACCTTGGCTGTTGTTTTCCCCTCAAACTGTGTTTTTTTCAAGATTCTTCTAATCTCTTACTATGACAGCCCTGAAAATGCAATCCTGAAAATTCTGTCAGCCAGAATCTTACTGGTTGGATTTCTTTGTCTTGCTTTCTCCAACTTGACAGGGAAGAAGGCGCATGGTATGCTGTGAGGAGGCTTAGCTCTCACGTGATTGAACAAAGAATGCTGCTAAGTATCCAAGTAGCAGCATTGCACAGGGTGCAGGTTTACTTCCTGGTGATCTTACCAGCCTTTCTAGTCAACTTTTCTGAGACATGTAGCCTCTAAAATATTGAATTTAGGGAAGTACGTCACCATATCATAGAAAGAGTAATTCCTATTCTTCTAGCTTTCCCTTCCTCCATTGCAGTGTTTCCTGTCAGAAATATTACATGTAAGCAGGACTTATTGGTGCAAGTTGGAATTCCAGCCACTCAGAATCCTAAATCAGGAGATTACAAGTTTTATTTGTTCCTGGGGTACAAAGTGAATTATATAAGACAGCCTGGGCAACATCCATGAGGTGTCCATGAGGTGTGTGACTTATTTCATGAGGATGTCCATGACATATATGATTTATTCCATTTATTGATCTATTCCATCTGCTTTTCTGAAGATGTCATGATTTCATTTTTCACAATGGCTGAATAAATTTCCACTGTGTACATGAGGAAAAATGTAAGTAAAAAGAGTACCTTGGGTGCAGCTCAGTGGTTACACACTTTCCTAGCATGTGTAAGGGCCTGGGTTCAACTCCTAATCCTGGAAAATTTGCTTTATGAGTAGATCTTGTGGGAGCCTACCACACTGAGACTTTAGTTACTTTCTGTCTCTCCATTCTCTCTCAAACAAATTACTACTTTTAGCCCCAAATTCAATCTCTAAGTAATCCAAATATATTACTATTAGCCTCAAATTTAACAACTAACCAGATACAGGTTCTAAGAAATTTTGTTTTCTTTTTACCGTGGTGTATTTTCACAATTCCATTTTGTATTAAGTATTGTTTTGATGTTATTATTATTATTATTATTATTTTTGGTTTTTCGAGACAGGGTTTCTCTGTGTAGTTTTGTGCCTTTCCTGGAACTCACTTTGGAGACTAGGCTGGCCTTGAACTCACAGAGATCCGCCTGCCTCTGCCTCCCGAGTGCTGGGATTAAAGGCATGCGCCACCACCGCCCGGCCTGATGTTATTTTTAAGTTAAAAGTTTTCATAATAAGTCCTGCAGAGGTGGTTCAGTGGTTAACAGAACTTGCTGCTCTTGTGAGAACCTGCATTCACTTCCCATCACCCTAAATCAGAGGCTCACAACTCTCAACTCCAGTTTTAGGTGATTCAACACTAGCTTCTAGCCCACATGGACAATGCACTCACATGCACACACCCCCACACAGACACACAAAATTAAAAACAAACCTTTATAAATTATATGTATATGTGTGAAACAAATATGACAATAAGGGGGTTTATAGCATACTTTTAAAATATAAATTGCAGGTTTAACTCTAAAATCAAAAGCCCTGTGCCATCAGCTAAATGTTAGAGACTAAATGATTTTTTAAAAAGAAAATAACACTTGTTTAAACTGTATGTATTTTTGCACTTTTATTTTTGTAACTACAGCAACAGAAATGAAAAAGAGTAATTATGTATGTGTTACAGACTTCAAAATGACTCATGTGCAGTCCATGTGTGTAAGCTAATCACTTGCTTTTATTTATGCATTTTGATTAAATATTGAACTTGTACATAGACCCAGAGGCCATCACAGCCATTATTTTAAATCAAAGCAGTAAAACTTGAGTAAATAAAACTGGCTACCTCTCTGGCAAAAATCAAATTAATTTTTGATGGTTTTAGCATATTTCAAGAAATTTCATCATGTCAGGTATCATCTTAAATGAGAAGTTTCTCTACATTTTCAAATTCCTTAAATGTTATTCTTTGAAATTCAGGGACAATAAATCAGTATTCTCGGGAATTTTCAGAGTTTTCAAAAATCGCATGTTAGAGATGTTTTTAACAATACATTCTGTAATTTGTATAGCTGAGGTTTCTGTTTAAAGAATAAAATGCACAAAGTCTAGCAGTGCTAACGAAGAACCACAGCCTACAGGAATGTGCAATGGAAACATGGGGTGATATATTGTGTATCCTAATAAAATGTGCCTGAAGATCAGAGAGACAAAGGAACAGGACACGGCTTATCCTCTAGGACTCCTCAGCCTGTAAAAACTTTAGTTCCTGTCTCCTCATGCCTTATATACCTTTCTCTGCCCAGTCATCACTTCCTTGGATTAAAGGCATGTGACTCCCAAGTATTGGGATTAAAGGTTTGTGCCACCCCTGCCTGGTATCTATGTTTAATCTAGTGACTTGTTCTGTTCTCTGATCTTCTGATTTTATTAGGGTACCCAATATATCATCACAGAAACACATAAATACCAGGTCTCCTGGCAAGGGGTAAGGTAGCAGCATACATAGAGTCATATGTAGACATAGGTTCATTTAAGGACTTATTTTGCATTAAAAATGTATTATACCTTGAGAGTGCATTCATAGTATTTACACAATGGACATATCTATTTCAACTTTCTCATAAGCTTTCTTATGAGAAACAACTTTCTGTTTTACTACCCTGTCTTGTTTTTTTCTGAATATTATTCTATACCCACACATGCATTTGCTTACTCATACACTCTTCTTCCAGAGACTGTCTTTGCTTAATATTATTATCCTAAGCCTACGCATTTTCCTCCAAATTTATTATTTCATTTTTTCTTTAGAGCTAAAATTAATATTCTATTTTATATATGTAGCAGGTTTCCATTGCTCATTGACCTGTTGATGAACAGCTGGGAGGGTTCTATTTCCATACTGTAGTGAACAGAACAGCAATAAGGATAGGTATAGAGTTCACTGGGTACATGTCCAAAAGTGGATTAGCTGGGCCTAAGACAATACTACTTTTTATTTGTTGAGGAATCTCCAAACCAATGCACATGGTGGCTTTATTAATTTGTACTCCCACAAGCTGTGGACTGGAGTTCTTCACTAATATTTGTTGTCAAAGTGGGTAAGGTGGCCCCTCAAAGTAGTTTCAATTTGTATATCTTTTTTGACTAGGGAAGTTAACACTTTTAAAAGTAATTCACCATTTATATTTCAGTTTTTGAAAACTGTCTATTCAATACATTCACCTATATGTTGATTTTCCTTTGTTGTACAAAAATGTTTTAAATTTTATGTAGTCCCATCTACTCTACTAATACTTTGAGCTAGTTCCTGAGATGTTCATGCTTAACCCAAAGTCTTGAAGAATTTATTATTCTTTTGCCTAGAAATCTTGCATTTTAAATTAAGGTACGTGATAAATTTAAAATTGATTTTTATACAGTTGAAAGATACAAATGTAATTTCGTTCTTCCACAGGTGGGTTCTAGTTTTTAATAGCACCATATCTTGGATAGGCTAGTCTTTTTTCCACTGCATATTTTTCCTTTGTCAAGAATTTAGCAAACATTACTTTTTGAGTTAATTTCCAGATCCTCCATTCTGTTCCCTTGGTCTCACTATCTGTTTTTATGTCGGTACCAAGTTGTCCTTATCACTATGGCTCTGCAGTACAATTTGAGGTTGACTATTGTGATACCTCCAGCTGTGTTCCTACTTCTTAGGTTTTCTTTGGCTATTTGTAGTCATTTATGGTTCTGTAGGAATTCTTCCACTGTTTTTCTACATATATATGAAATACAAAATCAAATTTTGATAAGTATTATATTAAATTCATAGGTTAGCCACACTAGGGACCCTGCTCTCAAGGCAGGGACTCCAGATTAGACTGCAAACTTTACCAGTACACATGCATGCAGAGGCCAGAGCAGGATGTCAGGTGTTTCTCTCTTGTTCTCTGCCTTGTTTCTTCAAGACAGGGTCTCTCAGTGAACAGGAAGCTCACACTTCCAGCTAGGCTGGCTGCCAGCAAACTCTCAATGTGTGCCTCTCTCTGCCCTGCAATGCTGGGGTTACAGACATATGTAGCCATGCTTACCTTTTGGGTGTGTGCTGGGGCTTGAACTCTGGTTCTCATACTTTCAAAGCAAGTACTCATATTCATTAAGCCATATCTCTATCCATTTTCTTATACTTTATGGAGCAGTGGCATAGAAAAGCTTCAAACATGTTTACTGGCTGAAGAAATGCAAGTGAACATATTGGGTTAAACCAAGGCTTCCAAAAAAAATGAGTGTTTCTGGAAGCTTTTCTGTCCTATAGAGAAGGTGGGGAAGGTTGATTTCCATGCCCTTGTGATTGTACGCCAGTGATTTTCTGTTGCTGGGATAGCTGGTGGCAGCCATTTCATCCTCCATGAAAGGCATTTTGCAAACATCTGGGGGCATCTCAGGCTGTGCTCACGATTAAGGAGTGATACTGACACTTCGTGGAAGCTGGCCAGGCAGAGGTCTCCCTGCAGTAAATATGACAGCTACATGCAGTCAAATGTCACACTGTGTCTTACTTTATTTGGGAATGTCGACAAGGTGAAACATCTCTTTAAAATTATCAGAGCTTAGGAATAAATCTGCTTTACATGTACAGAGATAGTCTTTGTACATGGAGAGACACACTTATAAACTTACCAAGAATGTGAACACTGTATTGAGAAAATAATCTAATTTATTCACTCAAAACATTTATTGAGATGTATTCACCACTTAATTGATTTTTCTGAAACAAGATCTCAAGTTTGCTAGGCTGGCCTCAAACTCCCTTTGTAGCAAAGGCTGCCCTTGAACTTCTGATTCTCCTGTCTCCACCTTCCGAATGCTAGAATTACAGGTATATGCCATCATGCCTAGTTTTATGTGATGCTGGGGAGACCAGACATACACTTGATCAAGCTACATCTCTAACCCATCTTATATCTTTTTAAGACAGAGTATTGATCTGTAGCCCAGATTGTCCCAGTATTTTGTATGTGGTGCAAGATGGGCTTTCACTTGTGATGACTCACCTGATTCAGCCTTTATAGGGCTGAGATTACAGGCATGAGCCACAATGTCCAATTTCTTCTTTAATTTTGATTCCTCTAGTTAATTGTAAAAAACAATAGTTTTCAAACTGACATTTTCATATGTGTATATAAGGTATTTTGATTTCACTTACCCTCCATTTGACCCATCTTTATTCCTCTGTTCATTCTTTTGGCATCTTTACTTTAGAAAAATCTTCCTTGTTATTGATGCTGTGTATGCTAGTTGAGAAAATGTGCATTTGTAAGAATGCATTTATAGCTGTTACATTTAAGCAGTATTTCCTATGTGATTTTCATGATGAACCCTTGTTCAGACTTCTCCAGCATTTACAAATTGAAAACAAAATCCCTTTGTTAATTGTTTCCTCCTTTTCTCTAAAATATTACAATGAATTTTGGACACAATACTGATTTTCTTAAAATTGCATATTTAGCTAAGTGTATATATACTATGTATTTTATTTTGGCTAAGGAAACATTAGGTGATAGAGTTGAGAACAACTTCGTTGACTCAGCAAAATTTAACATACTTCATTGCATACTTACCACGTGACTCCTATCATTCTACTCTGATTTTAACTTGAAATCATCACCATCTAGATCAACTGTTGTATCTGTCACACTCAAGTGAAAATAAATGGTGAGTGACAGGGACAACCTAACTTTTTTGAAGGAATTCAAGTATAAGTTCCAGACAGTTCTGCTGAGAACTCTAGAGAGCCTGGGAGGTCCCTTGCCTCCAGAACATAAGACAGAAGACAGAAAATAAGACATAAGATAACGAGATGGACAAAATCTTCCTGTGTTCATCCAAACTGTTTTCTGGGATCCAGAAAGAACACGCTGCCCCATAAACAAACTTAAATGAATTCTTAGTGACCAGTGAGGCCAGTAGCAATTTTTTGAAGACATTAATTTCTTGTTCTATGAGAAAATACATTTCCGAAGTCAGCCACTGCACACACAGACTTTCATGGCACAGGTGCACAGTTAAATAGGCGAAAAAAAGCCAATTATGTGAGGATATTGGCAAATTTTATACTCTTGTGAGGTTCAGTCTGCCAAGCTGTGCCTAGCATCAAACAAGAAATCCTGTTTTGAAAAAGAAATAACATTTATCAAACAATTTGCAACACCATACTGTAAATGCTGATTAAATTCTTCAGTATTAAATTCTTCAGTATGTACATATTTGACATTTGTGTTTGAGTGTAGAGAAAATTCTTTTACATATTTGAAAGAATTTTCTATTGCATTTGTGTTACTGATGCATGCATTTCCCTGGAGCAATTATTCCTACTTGCCTCAGAAAGAGATAGATAGCCATGACAAACCAAGATGAGACTTCCACCTAAATCTAGTTCAGGGAACTAGAGAAGTGTTTTTAAAAAATAAGAATTTAAGTGAGGTGCTACTTACAAGAATAAGTAAGTAAGGGTGACCAGGACACCCACATAACCAAAAACCTCACTATAGTATGATTGATAGCCAATCAGTATTGATTACTGCAGTCTCCTGTGCCGTGTGTAGGCTGTTCCCCTGGACATCTCTCCTCAGCATTGTTTACCACTTACAGACCTGCAAATGGAGGCCTGGTGTGTCTCGTGAGTTTCTCACACTTTTTGTGAATGTTTGACACTACCCTTTTCTCTGGGAAGAAACGTTTCAACCCAGAGGACTTTACTAAAATCAAAATATGGGATACATATATTTCTGAAATAATTCTTTGGTTATCAATGCCGTGTATCTTAAGTAATTGTGACATATTGTATGAAAAGATTAAATTTGTAAATGAGGCATGCACGTCAATATTTCCACCACCATTGTCTTTTATGAAATAACTTCTTCACTAATTGCCCTGTATGCCTTATATTTTCCCAGGCCCACATTCATGAGATGGTACGTGATTTTAACAACCATAATGGTAAATGTTCTGGCTTCTCCCAAGAGTAAAGTTTCCTGAATTACTTTCATGCATTGCAGTTAATTCTCTGATATATTTCTGCCCTTTTTGCCGAATATAATGCATGTAATGGTTTTTCTCTTTTCCCTCAGTGATATTCCCTGGAGAAATGGGTTCCGAACAGGCCTACATTGAAAAGTAGCTCCCATCCAAACCACATGAGATATTGCTCTAGTCCACAGTCCATTTCTGCCTGGGTGGGTCAGGATTTTTAAAATGCCAGTGATTACCTTCTCTCCTTCATGAAGATTCAACTGGCTTGTGGAAGGTGGCTAGTAAATTATCCAAATAATAGATAGACATAAACACTTCCCTCTGTTGCTTAAATAAGACCAATATACCAAGAGGGTACACATCAGTATCTGAGATAGTTACTAGGGAAATTCCTGAAGAAGTTGAAAATAGCTAAAGGGCAATGCTGATATTGTAAAAACTATTTCATCTCAAGCTTCTATATCCTCCTACACTATAACCAGGGAATTAAAACCTCTGAAGTAATGGCAGAGATTGGACTAGGAATGTGGAGGTGACCAAAGTCTAACCAGTGACATCGGAAGGTAAGTCTATTGAGTTTCTCAAAGAAAAACAGAAGTATACTCATTCCTATAGTGATTCAGGAAAACACCCCTCTTTCCTGGACATGTTGGTAAAATAAGATGTTGCAGCCATCTATGGAATGGGGGTAGAGGCCTCTCTCTTTTACTGCTGACCATCACTGATGAAGACACAAAATGAAATGAGCCAAGAGGAACAGCCAAGAGGAAGAACACAGCTTTTCAGAGGGGCTACACACATCGCTCTCAGAGTGGTCAGAAAACAGAAATTAATTAATTAGAGAAGCATATCATTTCTTTTGAATTGTTTTCAATCACTGATGTTAATAAAAATATCATTACATGAGCATAAAATTATACTATAAATATCTAGTCTCAAAGACAGTTGGGTCTGATAGAATGTGTGTATTTACAAAGTCCAACCACTAAGGAACAAAGAATTTTGAGTTATGGAAGCTGCCTGTTTTAAAATGTACCTAGTTAGAACTACAGAAAGTTATTACTTTAAATCTATTTTTTCTCCAGAGGTAGAAAAAGCTTAATATCTATATACAGCTTGTTGCCCTTCTTACATGCTGATTTCTATGTTCTCCAGGGTTGGCATGGGTTTCCTTATTTCCATATCCTTAGAGTCATCAGATCCTTTCCACACATATGTGTGAGCAAATATTTGCTAGATGAAGACACAGGAAATCCCTAGACATGAGTCAGGAAACACATATGACACAATGAAGCAGGGTTACTACAACTTAACCCAACATTTCCTTTTCCCCAGAGTCAAAAATGGATTATTTTCATCTGTTTATTACCAGGATATTTTGGGAGCATGAATTAAGTATAAAATTTATTCTGCTTTTGATCTTTTGGAAAAAAAAGCCACATACTAATTTTGTTTTCATTTATTTCCATAGGAATCCATCCTAAAATGTAGTTCTCTTCTTGCTTGCTACAAACCATCATTTTGTTTTGAAGTTATGTATATCATTTTTAATTTTATTCTGTATGTGTGAGAGTGTGTATATATGTACCATCTGCGTGCAGATATCCACAGAGGTCAGAAAAAGCAATCAGATCTCCTGGAACTGGAGTTACAGACAGTTTTGACCCACAGAGTGAGTGCTGAGAACCAACCCTGGGTCCTCTGCAGGAGAAGCAAAGGCTTTTAACTGCTGAGCTATCTCTAGCCCCAAGTCATGTGCAATTTTAAAGTCTGCATCACACTGGTAAAATTAGTCATCCCAATTTTGATTT
The DNA here is from genome assembly GCA_902168405.1 of Peromyscus aztecus. Lineage (NCBI taxonomy): Eukaryota > Metazoa > Chordata > Mammalia > Rodentia > Cricetidae > Peromyscus > Peromyscus aztecus. The sequence continues at coordinate 40,842 of CABHPQ010174621.1, forward strand.
CAAGAAAAGGGCTTGCTTCAAATCTCCTTATTCATATGTTAATACCAATATTTTGTATTTGCAGATCAATGCATGGTCTCTCCAATGATGGTGGCTTTTACATTTCAGCTAGAAAAGCAATGTCATGAGTTGAAAGCCAGATGTACCTGGAGAGTTAGACCATATTTAAGCAAAAGCATTGCACCTGGCATCTAGAGAGAGATCCTGGACACTGATGGGGAAATCTGCCCAGGCTCTCAGGGCATCCTTCCTTTGTGTTTCCTGAGAACTGGCTGCATTCTTCTTTTCTACCAATGTCCCAGGGAGAATTTCACAGGAATTGCCAGATGGCGCATTCTGTGAAAAACTCTGTGCAATCGGGGGACGAGGGGTGAGGGGATTTTGAAATAAATTCTTGGCAGGAAAGAGGCAAAAGAGCCCATCATCATTATTGTTTCAAGATCATGTTTTATGATCTCAAGTAGAAACTGAAATGTGTAGAAACCAGTATTCACAGAGCATTGCATGCTCTGATGTGTTTGTATGAGATGTGTGTTCTTACAAACTTCATAGAAACTTTACTGATTATCCTATGGATAGGAATAGCTCTACCTTACATACAGGACAAAAATACCCCATTTAAACCAAAGTAGAAAATCTTGAAGATAGTCTCTAGTCTAATACCATTGTATTTTCTTTGTTGTTCTAGTACTAATAAAGACCCAGGAGTCAGATATTGGGGTAAAAACCTTATAGATCAAAGAAGCCATGGAGGAGCAATCAGTTGACCTTCTCCCCACACTTCCTAGACCAAAAGAGAAGCAAAAAAGCCTGCGAATTGAATCTCCAAGTCCTTCCCTATTCCTTCCTATGCCTCTCTATGCAGTTCTCCATATTCTCGGTGACTAATTTTTGTCAACTAGTTGCTGGCTCTGCCGCTGATTCAAGATTAACTTTATTAACACAGTCTCAGGGTATCACAGTGTGATCAAACGTCCTGCAACACAATACTTCCTTGATTTGGTTGATGATTAGAGAAATGGCTCAGCAGATAAGAGCTGTGTCCAGCGATGGGCCATGTGGCAGAGGCTGTTTCTATCCTAGTAGAGAAAGAAGATGGGGGCCATGAAAGAACCAAGAGGGGGTACAGCCTTTGGAGGCCCACCTCTAATAACCTTCTTCTGCCAGGTAGGATCTAACTGTCAAAGGCTCCATCAACAAGGATATTTACCATTATGAATGTACGTGTTTCACAGTTGCTAGTAGTGCATTCTTATTCCCACCTGAAAATGACTAAAATGACTCACCGACACCTGGTTCCACTGGTTTAGATACCACACTTATGGTTTGGAGATGATGAGGTTTAGATGATGTAGGACTGATTAGATGCACTTTGCAGGTGGATGAATGTGAAAGTGTAGAGATCTGAGTGAAACTGGCCATGGTGATAGTGGCTGCCCGGGAGTTGTTAAAGTTTTAAACCCTTCAACCTGAGTCTAGTGTACCAGCTGAAAAGAAGTTATAAAAATAAAAATACATCTTTAAAAATAAGAACATGGCACCAGGCTTGGTGCCACCTGTGGTGATATTGTGTTCCCCAAAATATTGTGCACCCTAATAAACTTATCTGGGGTCAGAGAACAGAATAGCCACTAGATATAGAGGCCAGAAAATGGTGGCACACATGACTTTAATCCTAGCATTCCAGAGGCAGAGATCCGTCTGGATCTCTGTGAGTTCAAGGCCACATTGGAAACAGCCAGGCTTGGTAACAAGAGCCTTTAATCCCAGGAAGTGATGGCAGAAAGGTATATAAGGCGTGAGGACCAGGAACTAGTTTGGTTAAGCTTTTAGGCTTTTGAGCAGCAGTTCAGCTGAGATTCATTCTGGATGAGGACCTAGAGGCTGCCAGTCTGAGCAAACAGGATCAGCTGAGGAAGTGGCAAGGTGAGGTAGCTGTGACGTTCTACTTCTCTGATATTCCAGCGTTCACCTCAATACCTGGCTCTGGGTTTGTTTTTATTAATAAGAGCCTTTAGGATTCATGGTACAGCCACCTTCCCTGATACAATATCCCCTCTTTTACTTGTCCTTGCTGGGTCTGGCCTGATGCCACCAGTCTCAGGGCCATGAAATAAAGAATTGCTCCTTTCCTTGGACACTGAGATTTCATGCAAAAGGTTAAGATCCTTGGAGAAAGGCACTTCCTACAAGTGTTTTCAAGTGGAAGAAGTCTTTCTTGGTTTTAATATGTGCTTATGTCACACAGTTGTTTAATATTCTAAACCCTGAGGTTATATATGATTTATGTTTATATTTCAAATTCTATTAAAATTTACCAATGTTTTAAATTTTTTATTTGAGTAAAATATGAGAGATTTTTAGAATTTTTAAAATTTTAATTTACGCTCTTCATACAATATATTCTAATCATGTTTTCCCTCCCTCAATCCTCCCAGATTCTCCCCACACAACTTTATAATCTTTTTCTTTCCCTCTCTATCTCTGATTTTTCTTCAGTGTGTGTGTTTTGTGCATGTCTGTGGGTGTGTGGGTATGTGCAGATGTGTGTGTGAGAGACAGACAGATAGATAGACAGACAGACAGAAAGAGTGCTTTTCCTCAGCATTGTCTGCCTTACTTTCTGCATAAATCCCCCACTGACTTAGAACATACCTGGCTGGCTGGATAACCAGCCTCTAAGATCTGCCTGCCTTTGCCTTCTAGTACTGGACTAGAAGCCTGCAGCACAAGTGGTTTTTGTTTTTAAATATCCAGTTTCTAGGCTTGAACTTATGTCCTTATGTTTGCAAGGCAAGTACTCTACAATTGCACCATCTCCTCAGCCCAGACTTGAGAGATTTGTAATACAGATTTGCCAAGATAAAATGATAATTTAGTCTCTTGGGGATAAAGGATAAATTCTGAACTAGCAATGCAGAAAATGGTATTGGTTGTGGCATATGATTTCAAGGATTAGAAATAACATGATTTTATCAAAGAATACTTAAGAGAAATTACCGTTATTTAAAAAATAGCATGCTGTCTACATGTGATAGTTAATGTATTGAATGTGATTGACATTCTATGACTCAGAAAGCAATTATGGAATATCAGAATAATGTATCTATTCAGAAGAATATTAAGCTATGAGACATTTTTGTAGAAAAAAAGTTTTCATAGCGATTTGAAATCTCATTAAAATTTTCTTACATTTGGGGCCTAGAGAAATGACTCAGCAGTTAAGTGCATGGATTGTCCTTGTCTAGAGAGCAACCTCAGTTCCCAGCACTGATTCTGTGGCTTACAGCCATCTGTAATTCCAGCCCCAGAGGCTTCAATGCTTTCTTCTGGCCTCCAGGGGTACCTTCACTCATATGCACATGCACCCCCCACCACACACACACACACATAATTAAAAATAAAATAAAATACTTAAGAACAAAACTCATACATGTACAGGGTAGATACATCTTTCTGGGTGGTAGAGACCCAGGGTCACTGTGTTTCAGTTTCCTGGGGACTGCTGGACAATTAGACAAGTTGGTGGTTTAGTAACAGAAACTTACAGACTAAAGTTCTTGTATCAAGAGAGTAGATTTTCTTGTCTGCAAATAGAAGATTACACAGATGCAGTGACCTATATATTCCAGACTGGTTGTTCCACTCATTCTGATTCTCATTCTCGATCACTGTTGAGAAGAGCTCCTCTGCTCAATCTATTCCCAAGGTTGATTTTGATGTTAGTCATTGAAAATTACAGTAGACAGTTGGGAGAAAAGACAGAGACAGCTGAAGGGGATTAATCAGTATAAATACTGTTGATTAATGCTGTATTTATCGAATCCATGCCTTGCTCTCTTGTCTCCAGGAAGCAATCACATTTCCACATCCCTTCCTAGTGCTCTAGCTTTTATTTATGATACTTGTGATCTTTAAGGACTAACCAAACAGGTTCTGACTCTTCATCTCACTCAAAGGCAGATGCAGTTAAATACAAAGAAAATGTTTTTAAAATAAAGTATTTGAAAATAACCCAGCTGATGTTTCTCCTCTAATGAACTTTTAGAGATTTAGTACTATTTTGGTTATAAAAATTAAACTGCATAAGTTAAAATTTCTGTGCATGTATAATATACACATATACTATCTATCTTGAAGATACGCAATATTATCTCATGGCCTTTACAAAAGACTTATTTACTTTTATTTTACATGAGTGACTGTTTGCCTGCATCTATGTATGTGCCATATGTAGTGCCTGGGGAGGTCAGAAGAGACATCAGATAACTAGAACCAGAATTACAGATGGTTGTGAGCCACTACATGGTGCTGGGAACAGAACTTGTTGATGCAAAATCATCAAGTGCTCCCAACCACTCCAGCTATCATCTGTCCTTTTGTGTTGTGCACACACACACACACACACACACACACACACACACACACAAAGAATCTATACAACAGTTAGATTTTCTAGCAAAAATAGCTGCCTGTTTTACGGTATAAAATGGTAAGAAGTGCTGTAATTTGTTCATTGATTCTTTAGAAAACATCTTGACTGGTAAGAACTGTTGTTTGCTTTTTTGAACACCCATGAGGGACACTTTAGTGAGGTATTCCCACATCTATTTATTTCCTAATGCCTCTGTAATTTTCCAAAGCCTGGTTTGTACTATACTGTAAGGTAAAGAAAAGCTGGCATGCAAACTTCAAACATTTGCTATCTGTTGCTTAAAGGGAACATTTCCCTCCTTCTGTTCAAGGTCCTCTTTTTTATTTTATTTTTGGATTTATTTTTTGTGTGTGTGTGTGTGTGTGTGTGTGTGTGTGTATGCACCCACAAGCATGTGCACCATGTAGGGGCTGGTGCCATGGAGGCAAGAAGAGGTCGAGGTTGTGAGTCAGCATTGTGAGGCCTGGGAACTGAACCCATGTCCTCTGCAAGAACAATGAGTGCTCGTAACCACTGAGCCATTGCTCTAGTCTGTTAACCAACTCTTACAACTTAATCTGCAAATTCTACTATGGCATATAAATTCAAAACATGTATCCCCATAATATTTTAGGTTCACAACTTATAGTGCTTGCTAATTTCCACATATTTAGGGCTGTTCTAGATAAGTCCTAATAGTTGAATTTTACCTTAATTACAATAGAGTCAAAAGAAATATTTGAATGGTTTCAAGCTTTTGCAACCATTAAATTTGATTGGAGGCCATGATATGAGGTATTTTTTGTTATGCTCAACATGCATTTACAAAGAATATGTGTTCTGAGTTTTGGCTACATTTTCTAAAAATATTAATTATGTCAAGTACGGTAATTGCAAGTCTCCCACACTTAATGTGTTTGCTTCTTTGCTATATCAGTAACTAAAATAGGTGCTTTACAGGCTTCAAATGTAATTACATATTTTCCTATTTTTTCATTTCACTCCATCCTTTATTGCTGTAAGTAATTTAATGATATATCATCAAGTGCATATGATTTAGGTTGTTACTTTTTCTACTAATTTTTCCTTTTTACAAAACTGTGCTGAGTGGAAAGGAAGGCCATCTGCTCCATAATAGTGAATATGTACCCCCAAACCATTTGCTTTTAATCTGCATTGCTATAGCAATGGTCACTTTATGTGTATTTGTTTTGTAAATGAGAATAATCTTTTCATGGGCTTCTCTGCCATCTGTAACCTTCTTTGATGATGTATCTGTTCAGACATGTCCCTAATATCTTATTACAATATTTGTATTGTTATAACTAAGAATATTTGAATGTGTTAATATTCAAATCCATTCTTGTGTATATATTCTGCAGGATTTTAGTCTCTATAATTGTCTTGCTTTCCTTATTTTTTAAAAAATGTCTAATTTGGTATTATTAATATAATTATTATAATTCCAGTCTTTGTATCCTATTGAAAGAAGTTTAAACTGCCTAACCGTAAATCACGAAGACTTCTTCCCATAATCCCTCTAAACAACTTTGTTTCATATTGAAATTAGCTATAGAGTCTTTTGAGTTTGACTTTTATTTTTATATTTATTTATTTATTTATTTAACTTTCTTTTTATTTATTCTTTGTGTCTTTCCCATCATGCCTCTGATCACACCCATCTCCCGTCCCTTTGCATCTGCCCTCTACCCCTGCAAACCCCCAATCAAAAAAAAAATTTAAGAGCAAAAAGGGGGAAAAAGGAAGAAAGGGCAAAGCTCGTCACAGAAGCTGCAGTGTGACACAGTGAGTCATGCAGTAAACCCTTTTGTCCATACATCTTTACATGCAGGCATTCACACAAAAAATAGATGGTCTGATATCTGATACACCATCAATGCTGGGCCCTTACTGGGACTTTTCCTTGACATCCCGTTGCTGCCCTGCCACAGATGGCAGAGGCAAGTGGGGAGGGCATCTTTCCCTCACTCTCACCACCAAATGGCAGACAAGGAGTGTGTAGCCAGCTATCCCACCATGGAACCATCAGGGTTATCTTACCCACGCCTCTGCCAACAGAGTCAGCTCTACTGTGCTGCCCACGTGAGGAACAGGACCAGCATTCCTGAGTGCTGCAGATGGTAATGGGGAGGGTCAGCTCCCTTATCTGTCACAGGCAGTGAGGGGCGAGGTATAGGGTGGGCGGGATCTTTCTCCTGTTCACACTGCTACTTGACAGATGAGTAGTGTGGACAGTTTTCCTAGGCTCACAACTTCGGAGCTGGCTCACCCACAGCTTCACCAACAGGATTGGCTCTATTGTGCTGCCCAGGAAAGGTGCAGGACTTGTTCTCCCAAGAGTTGCAGCTAGTGGTGGGGTAGGGGAGCTCTTCTGCTCTTATGACCTCAGGGCCAGCTCAGGCATTGATGGGGAAGGGGGTCACCATACAGCAGATGAGGGGTGGAGCTAGGTCTCCCATGCTCATGTTCTTTTAGGTTGGCTAATCTGTGCCCTCATCAACAGGGTCAACTCTACTGTGCTGCCCAGACAAGGTGTAGGGCCTGCTTTCCCAAGTGTTCCAGCTGGTAAAGGGGTCAGCTCCCTCACCAGCTGGAGATGACAGAGGCATGAGGGGAAGATATCCTTCCCTCATTCCCACCACCACACTGAAGACAAGGAAGGTTGAGAGAGCTATGCCACTCTCACACCCTCAGAGCTGACTCACCGGCGCCCCATCTACACGGTCAACTCTACTGTGCTGCCCAGGCAAGGCAGAGGGCCCGTTCTCCTGAGTGCTACAACTGGTGAGGGGTTGGGTCAAGTCCCCCACCAGCTGTAGGTGTTGAGTGGTGAGGGGAGGAAGGCATCTTTCCCTCACCCACACTACCACATGGCAGACAAGAGGCATGTGACCTGCTCTCCCATTCTCATGCCCTCAGAGCCAGCTTGTCTATTCACCTGTGAAGAGGGTCAGCTCTATTGTGCTATCCAGGTGAGTTGTAGGGCACTCTCTCCTGAGCGTTTCAGCGGGCGAGGGGCGGAGCCCACTCTGTACAGCACTATCCTCTCTGCCTTGATCAGGATCATGAAGTAATAGCCCTTGGCAGCAGCCCAGATCCAGACATCTGGCCCTATGTGGCAGTAGGGAATTTACATCAGCCCATTCCTCACCACTCTACACTCTTCATATCTGCATCTCTCCTGTGTATGTGACTCATTCTGCCTCTTGCCAATATTGCCACCCTGTACTCACTCACCATAACGGTACCTGATTGCCCGGGGCCAGAGGCGGGCAGCTCCTAGGTGAACTTCTTCCTGCCCCAAGTCTAGAGATATGGGACAGAGCCCCACAACAACTCATATAAAGGAAAGCCTTTAAACTGTCCAGAGAATTAGTTTATTGTCAGCATAGCAGAAAGCATGGCAGCATGCAGCCAGACAAGGTGCTGGGGAAGAAGCTGAGAGTCCTACATCTGTATCTGCAAGCAGCAGGAATAGAGAGAGTTGGGTTTTTATAAAGCGGGATGTTTTTTCTTATTTTTAACCTGCATTAACTCATATGGCTGACATTTCTACACTTTGTAGACAATACAGTTTGTCTCTGTATTTATTGATCATATTTTTGAAATATTACATAGTGCTTATCCCTGTAGCATTTGGGTACATTTGTGTGCTTGGAAATTCTCTCCTCCTTTTTTACATTTGTGCTCTCTCTTTCTCCTCTTCTTCCCTTCCTCTCTCCCTCCATTCCTGCCCTTCTTCCGTACCCTTCCTCTCTGTGTGCCTACGTGCAGGTCAGAGGACTATTTGTAGGAGTTGAGTTCTCTCCACCATGTGGATCCTAAAGCTGGAACTCAGGCTTGGTGACAAGTACTTTTATCCACTCCATGCCCCAAATTCTCTTTCTTAGTCTTGATTTTATATCTGCTTTTAGGCTGGGCATGGTGAGGCAGTCCTTGAATCCCAGTACTCAAGAGGAAGAAACATGTGCCTCTCTGTGAGTTCAAGAGCAACCCAGTCTACATAGCATATTTTGGGTCAATCAGAGCTGCACAGTGAGTACTTGTATCAAAAACATCTGTTTTTGCTGTTCTATGCCCTTTGTCTTTTGAGGACATGGTTTAGAACTAAGTTGCTTTACTTTTTAAAAGCAAGCTGTGAATTTTTTATTAGGATTTCAATGAATCTGTGGAATACTGTGGGCAGAATCTGTGGAATACTGTGGGTGTAGATTGCATTTTAAACACAAGCAGGCTTATGAGAACTAAGCCTGGGTTTCTCGATCCATTGATTTAAATTTTTCATTTCTTTATGCATTGTCTTGTAATTTTGTATATATTGGCCTTTGGTGTTAGTTTATTATTGCAAATTGTATTTTCCCATTTAATTTCACTTCTAAATTTTCATTACTAGGTATATAAACATGTGACTTTTCTATTTCAGAACTCTATCATGTGCCCCATGGCTCCTATATTTTTCTGCCACACCTTGGTGAATTCATAAGCATTTGACAATATAAGATGATTTATTTTACATGAAAATGTATGTTCCTTCTCTCTGTGTGTGATCTTTTCTATCTTTAGTAAATTGGTTTGAACTTCAGGACAGGGGCTGGAGAGAAAGCTGAGGGGTTATAAGAATATTAGCTGCTCTTGCAGAAGACCTCAGTTCCATTCCCAGGACTCATATTGGGTGACTCACAACTACTTGCAATTTCAGCTCCAGGGGATCCAGCTCTTTGACCTTCTCAGGAATTGCACTCAAATATAAATACACACGCTCATACACACAAAATAAAAATGAATATTTTTAAAAATATTCAGGAAAATATCAAGTAGAATTTGGGAGAAGGTGTATGTTTGCCTTTCCCAGTATAGGGAAAATATATTTTCTCCCCACTTATAGACTGTTCATCTTGCATGTACATTTCACATAATTCCCTTTGCCAGATGAACAATTTTCTTTTTATTGTTTATTAAGATTTTATAACAAATGGTGCAGAATTTGATTTGCTTGTATCTTTTCAATATTATGACAGCAGATTCAATTAATCACTTCTTTTGGCGATGGACTGTTTGGGGCCATGTGAGAGGAACAGCAAGCAGTTTTGGAACTCACGGAAAATGGCCCACCAGTCAATGTAAACATGATGAGTGAGTGTCTTTGGAGAGGCAGAGGCCCAAGGACTACATTTCCTGAGGAGCTCATGCTGTTATTGAGCATAGCACTGCTTATTGATCTCACAGTCATCATGTCCCTCATAATCTATGGGTTGTGTGAAAACTCTAAAGGGGGTTTCTAGCCCTTGACTGGTCAGTGTCACTGGTACCTACAATAATAGTGATTTGCTTTTTCCAAGCATTGTTGCTGGAACAGATTAATGATTCAAACACCCCCTTTAGAAAGAATATAGACATGTCCATTGTTAGTGGTTAGGTTAAGATGTTTTTGTTAATAGCTTTGATGTATAAAATCTTGGGGAACAATTAAAAGTTTAGAAAGGCACACTTTTGATAGCTGAGTGAGGGACTTGTTGAAGTCAAAGAACAAGAACAAAGGCAGCCCAGTTATTGCTAGCTGATGTGCCTTTCTTGCTAAGAATGGGTTGGTGAGCAAAGGAAAAAATTAATTTCTTATACCCATTTTTGCCCTCAGCTTCTTGGTATGATTTAATAAAAAATTGTTGATGAGTGTATGTGCACTAAAGACTTAAAGTGGAAACAACTGATTTTTTTGTAAATAAAAGTTTAGATTTGTAATTCTTTTAAGATTTTTACAAGATTACCTTTTGAGATAAATAATAAAATGATTGATCCTTTCTTTGTAACCAATAAATGATGCTTGCCAGTAAAAGAACTGGCTGAGTAGAATACCTTGCTTGGTTACACTTTGTTAATCAATTATAAAAGAATCATTGCTGTTGTAGAATATTATTTTAAAGTTGTTATTTTTGTTTATGTTGCATTGTTTAGCTCTGTGAACCTGTGTTACTTTGCCTACCTAAAACAGCTGACTGGTCTAATAATGAAATGAATGGCCAATAGCAAGGCAGGAGAGAGAGACAGGCAGGGCTGGCAGGCAGAGAGAATATATAAGATATTGTACCTATGCAGCTCATTAGCTCATTTAACATTGCAATGTAAATTTCTAGTCCTTGAAAGTTATTATTACATACTATTTAAGATGATAATGAAATGCAGATTAGTAATTAGTCACCTATCACAATCAAACTTGTAGTCATGTTAGGTATGTTTTCAAGGTCAAACAAAAGATATATTTTAGATAGACAGGTGGCCTTCAAATACTTCAGAGATCTACAGAAATGGCATTTAAGATATTTTAATAACATAAGGCTTTTCATGACTATGAGACAGGTCTGCTCCTGGCAGTACCAATCTACTTCAGAGAAGATGATGGGCACTGGAGAACCTCTATAAGGAGTTTGCTTTCTTTGTGGCAAAAGCTAGCTCCTGGGCAAAGAAACTGCCCTTGCCTCAATTGCTGACAGTATGCTGTCCAAACTGTACCAACAGGACACAAAGGAAAGTGTCTGCCAAACTTTGCCAAGACAAGGTAGGACAGTCCTTCAAAATTCCTGCTTCACAAAAAGGTCTGTCACATATTCTAGTCCTGTAGACCAAAGATGGATGCCCCAACATTGCAGGGGAACCTCAGGTGACTGTCCAGCCAGCCAGCTATTTCTGTCATTTACGTAGTTTGGAAGTCGTTTGCTCTGCATTTCCTGTTTACTCAAGTAATATTTTATCCTTCTTGAGTTTCTGATGGAGATTCAAGACTAACTAGTTATAGTTTTATTGTTTTCGTTGTTACCAAATTCAGAAGAGAAACTTACATAAGAGAGGTAAAGTCTATAAGGTTGAGAGACATAAAAGCTTAAATTAGCTAAAAAGTGTTTTGAGGTCTAAAAAGATAGTAATACAAGTTATAATTAAAATGGTCTAGGGATAAAACTTTAAATTCATCAATATAAGATAGATAATAAAGTATTTTCTCTAAATATGCCAAATACAAATGTACTAGACATTGTGAATATAATTCTTACTTGATAATTGTTCTTACTGTACATAGTTTCATTTCTTAAAGTTAATACCTTTCCTTTCTATTAGACAATACCTAACAATTGTTCTGATCATATATAGTTTTACTATGTTAGAGATAAAATTTTTCCTTTTTATTTAGACAAAAATGGGGAAATGTGGAACAATCTTTTTGTACACTGTGAAGATGTGTCACTCTGAGTTGTTCAATAAAATGCTGAATGCTCAATAGATAGGCAGGGTTTTGGGGGCATAGAGAATGCTGGGAAGAAGGTGGGGACCCAGGAGATGCAGAACAAGCAGGATGGGCAGTATGGAGATTTGGTAATGAGTGGGGAGAAGGAGATAGATTAGAAAATATGGGTTAATTTAAGTTATAAGAGCTAGTTAGAAACAAGCCTAAGCTAAGGCCAAGCTTTCATAATTTATATAAGTCTCTCTGTCATTACTGGGGAGTCAATGGTCCTGACAAAAAAATCTGACTACACTTTTTCATTTGTTTGTTGTGTGTGTGTGTGTGTGTGTGTGTGTGTGTGTGTGTGTGTGTATGTGTGTGTATTGTGGTATGCACTCAGAGATCAGAGAACAGCCTAGGAGAGTCAGTTCTTCAGTTCTCTCCTTTCATCATGTTTGTCCCAGAGATCAAACTCGAGAATCACCAGACTTGGTAGCAAACATCTTTATTTATTGAGACATTTGATAGCCCATAATTGTAGAAAATTTTAAACACTTACTATCACTTTGTCATACTTAAAGTATTACAATGATCTACAGGATCAATGTGGTGAGCCATTGCTTTCAAGGAAAGAGAAGTTTAAAGAATCTGGAGAATGTAGTTGTGTCCATATTCGATAGTGTTTAATTTGTATCCCATCAGAAGTATTGAGCATAAATACAGACCCACTACATGTAACTATGGAATATAACTACTTGATCCTATCTAAATACATCATGATCACCTTGATTATCAACTTGATTAGTGTTGCTTGAATCTTAAATCAGTCTTTCAATAAAAAACCCAGAGCCAGATATTGGGGTAAATGCTGAAAGATCAGAGAGACAAAGGAACAAGCCACAGCTACTTCTCACTTCACCAACTCCACGAATCCTCCTACTGAATGTCTCTGAGTCCTCAGATGAAAGGTCTCCAGCCAAAAAGGCTTCCAGCCAAAAAGGCTTCAGCCAAAAAGGGCTTCAGCTGAAAAAGCTTCAGTGGAAAAGGGCTTTAGTTCCTGTCTCCTCACACCTTATATACTTTTCTCTGCCTAGCCATTTTACTTCCTTCCTAGTGCTGGGATTAAAGGTGTGTGACTTCCCAAATACTGGTAGTAGAGGCATGAGATCTCAAGTGCTGAGATTAAAGGCATGTGATTCCCAAGTACTGGGAATAAAGGTGTGTGCCACGACTTCCTATATTGGAGTAATTGTTAAGGACACTCCACGTAGTTAAAAGGGATGTTTATTTAGTGGTGTAACTTACAAATGAAAGGATAGATAGGTTGCAGGGTCTAGGAAAGGCATGGCACAGTCCAGCGGTGTTCTCTGGAGAACTCTGCTCAGTCTACCTCCAGTTTCCAGGGTCCAGGAACCAAGAGAGCCCACGCATCCAGATCTCGGGTCTTCAGGGTCCTCTCTTGGCACCGCCTTGTAGGCGTGACAGTTACTGAAGCCTCAATGGGGCTTGGAACTTCCAGATCAAGGTTGAAATGGCTACCCACTATATTCCTGGCTCTGTTTCTCTCCTAGACTGAATAAATCTCATATAATCCAGGGTGGCTTTGAACTCACAGAGATCCAACTGGCTCTCTGCCTCCCGAGTGCTAGGATTAAAGGTGTGCGCCACCACTGCCTGGCCTCTATGTTTAATCTAGTGGCTTGTTCTGTTCTCTGATCTTCAGGCAAATTTTATTAGGGTACACAATATATCACCACAGATTAGATGTTGATGAGACCCAGCGTTGGTGAGACACACTTTCTGGTAGATATGAAAGGGTGTTTCCCGAGAGGATTAACTAAAGAGGAAGATGTTTCTTGAATTGGGCAGCACCAGGCCCTCCACTAGGTATCCATATGGGCTGAAATGGGGCTCAAGAAAAAGTCTATAGTTCTCTCTCGACTCCCTGGAATCCACTCTACCTTCCCTCCCCACCATGATAGACTGGCTCTGAAATTCTAGGGTATACTAAAGAGTTCTACACTTTAAGATCCCTCCATCAGGCATTTCATCAGAAAGAGAAGAAAAGGAGCTGACACACAAGTACTTTTATAATGCTTAAAACAAAGAGCACCTTTTGTTTCACTCAATAAATATTCTCCTGTATGTACTATCTAATGCTAGCTGCTTGTGATGCCTCTAAACTTATATGAAAAATATTCAATGTATTTTCAAAGAAGGAAACCAAACCATGCCATTTTTAAAAACATCACAGGACTTTCTAGCATTTTTCCTTGGGATTGCATTTACTGCATTTTACCTACAGAGACAGCCATGGTACTGAGGACCAGCAGTGACTTTATTTAGCTTGTGTGCATAGCACCTAGCACAGGGAACTGAGGACACAGAATTTCTGCCCACTAGCTACATTGTGACCTCTAGAGAACTGAGATAAGGTGGCCAAGCTGGCGTCATAAGGCTATCAGCTGAGTTCTTATACAGCGGGATTAATTTTTTCATGTGTGCATGGGTGTGTGGGTACAAGTATATACACATTTGTATGAGAGGCCAGAGTTGAATGTCAACTGTCTTCTGAATCACTTCTCTACCTTATTTTTTAGACAAGAACTTTTTTTTCTTTTCTCTTTTTTTTTTTTTTTTTTTGGTTTTGGTTTGGGTTTTGGTTTTTCTTGAGACAGGGTTTCTCTGTGTAGTTTTGGTGCCTGTCCTGGATCTTGGTCTGTAGACTAGGCTGGGCTAGAACTCACAGAGATCCAACTGGCTCTGCCTCCTGAGTACTGGGATTAAAGGCGTGCGCCACCACCATCTGGCAATTAGACAAGATCTTTTAATGAAACTGCAGTTCATTGATTTGGCTAGGCTACTGATCAGTGAGCCCAAGGGGCATTCCTGCCTGTGCCTCCCCAGTGCTGGGAAACAGTGGCACACTCTGATCTACGGAGCCTTCTCTCCAACCCCTTCTATATTTGTGTGTGTGTGTGTGTGTGTGTGTGTGTGTGTGTGTGTGTGTGTGTGCAAGCGCGCGCTCGCATGTTAGTCTATTTGTGTACCATGTGTGAGCAGTACCACAGATGACAGAAGAAGGTATAGAGTTCCCTGGATCTGGAGTTTCAGGTATTTGAGGACCACCAATTGGGTCCAGGGAACTGAGTCAGGATCATCTTCAGGAGCAACAAGTGCTCTTACCTGCTGAGACATCTCTCCAGCCCCATACAGGATTTATTCCACAAATAAAGTAGATTGTTCTCTCAATTTCTTCCTATCCTCTTTATCTATATGTATTTTATGCAGAAAAGTACATCATTTCTCACAGCACCACACTCCCTCATGAAGTTTCTTAGATAATATCTTTAGTTGCTTTTTCTGTCTTCCTTTCCTTTATTATTTATTTTTGGTGTTGATTAAATAACCATTTATTCATTTTCCTAATATATCCTTTCCACAAAATCATCCTATAAAACACGACTGTTGTGTGTCAGATATTGGTAAATATTATGGCTAATTGATGTAACACTGCCTTCATAATTTCATTCAGACTAAAATGTTCTTATTTATATCTGCATAATTCACTAATTTTCCATGCAGATCTAATTGCAATCCCAGATACACTTTGATATAATGTCAATTTATGCATAGCCTGGAGAAACAAAGCACTTGAATTATAAATCATAGGAGGGTTAGTATGCTTTACTTTAGGAATATTTTTGGTTAATAGAAATTACAAATGCAAAAATCCATTATTACACTCCTATGTCAATCTGTCAATAATGCAAAATCACATTTCTCTTCTATGCAAACAACTGTCTCTCCATTCTGGAACATCCATTTACTTAAAGTCTCTATTATTTTCCCAATTATACCTTTTTTCTAAGAGATTGGTATTATAATCTTTGAAAGATTCAAATGAAGCAGGCAATGTGGTGATTAATACTGTCAACATAACATGATCTAGCATCACCTAGGATATAAATATCTGGGTGCATCCATGAAAGAGTCTAAATAAAATAAATGAGGTAGGAAGATCCACAGAACTTGTGAGTAGTATCACGCAGTAGGGTCCTTTTTTGAATAAAAAGGAGAAAGCAAACTGAGCACCATCATTCATTCCCCCTGCTCCCTGACTGTGCATGTGATGTGAGCAGCTGCCTCAAAGTCCCATGCTCATGCCTTCAGAGCCGTGATGGACAGTGCTTTCCAGCTGTGAGCCAAAATTGCAGCCAGGTGTTTTGTCACAGCAACAAGAAAAATAACCAATATAAACAACATTATTTTAACTTTCATCTGGTTGAATCTAGGACTACACATACATGAACAAGCACTCCACCACTGAGCCATAGCTCTACTCCCCTGCCCTTTACTTTTCAATGTTTAAACTTATTTGTCCAGGTTAGCCTTAAACTCACTCTCTAGAAGGCCTTAAACTTACAATCCTCTTGCTTCCGTTCCCCATACACCCATCAAATCTGGCTGAAGTGGACAATTAGAGAGAGAGAGAGAGAGAGAGAGAGAGAGAGAGAGAGAGAGAGAGAGAATAGAAATCTAACTTATTCATTTAATAAATACATGGATTCACCTGTTAAATCTTATACAAAGATAATTTTTCAAATGTGGCATCAAATATTTTATTTATTAATAAATTTTAAAGGGTTAAAAACAAGAAAGAACGTGGGTTCATAATCCATTTATTCCTGAAGTTATTTCCTGATAGTCAAAATCAGGTAAAAAAAAAAAGCACTAAAAATTATATTAAAGGGCCTTGTACCTCAGATTACAGGGCTAGTGAGATGGCAGAGCAGGTGAAGGTGTTTGTAGCACAAGCCTCATGTTTTGAGATTAGCCCTGGAACCAAAGTAAAAGTAGAAAGAGAGAAACAACCCAGAGGTTCCAATGACTTTCAAAAGTGTTCCGTGGGATACATGCTCCCACCCACATATTGTACATACACATACAATAATATTTTTTTGAAAAGTGTAATTACAGTAGCTAGAAATAACTCAGCAGCTAAGATTTCTTCCTGTTCTTCCAGATGACTGGAGTTCAGTTACCAGCACTTATGTTGGATAGTACATGCTGTTTTGAAGACCAGCTCCAGGGGGATCTGATGTCCTTCTGGTCTCTGTGGGCACTGCACTCACATGAATACACCTGTAAACAGGTACACACACACACATACACACACACACACACACACACACACACACACACAAATAAATAAATAAAAATAATAAATCATTTTAAATGTAATTGCAGATATCCTAATCCATATTTAACTAATGAAACTTAAACGTAAAATTTGTCCTACAATATAATAGGAACGCTGATCATTATAATATTTACAATTAGCAATTAGAATATTTTGCATACACATATACATATGACTTTAAGAGTGAAAGGTACTAGTGGCCACCTTAACCTTATATAGGGACAAGTCATAAATCTACAATCACATGCACCCAACCATTAATAAATCCAGTTCTAGGGGATCTCATGCCATCTTCTGACCTTTGCAGGTACCAGACATGCATTGGGTGCACATACATATATGCAGGCAAATTGTTCATATACATAAAATAAATAATAAATAATAAAAAGGCAATGGCTGCCATGTACAAAGTGGACAACTGATATTAAGGCGAGAGCTTTAAAAATCCTTCGATGGCTTTTGTAACTCATATAGTTACAGAAGTTATAAGTATATAGTACTGAGACAAAGACAAATGGAACAATGGAGAAAATATAAAGAGTTCAGAATGAGAGCCAGACACATACAATAGGTGTCTGGGTGTATGAGTTACAGCACAATTAAATGAAGTAAAGCAGGGCTCTTTAGCAAATATTTCTAAATGTTCAACAACCCAATCACAAAATTGAACTTTGTGTGATAAATCATATTGAATGTCAACCTGACAGTATCAAGAATCACCTCGGAGATAAATCTGAGCATGAAAATCCTGTGAGGGATTGTCTTGATGAGATGAATTGTGGTAGGAAGATCCATCCAAATGTCAGGGGCACCGTCCTGTGAGCTGGAGTCTGGGACTGCATAAAAAGACAGCATGAACTGAGTAGCAACATTCCTCTTGCTCTGGTTCCTGACTATGGATGTGATGGGGACCAGGCGCCTCATCCTGCTGCTACCATGCCTTCCTCATCATGATGGACTGTGTCCTCAAACCGTGAGCTTTTGTATTGTCACAGCGACACACAATGCTGCCATCTCTGTTCAGCATGACTGCTGTTCTTCCTGGGTCCATCATTGTCTCTCCTCTTTCCTACTTAAAGCCACAATGACTATGTATTAAAGCCCACAAGATATCTACACCACTTGAAGTTCTCATTTCCTCTCTCTCTCCTCCACCTTCCCATTTCTTTCTTGATTTCTATCACTTTCTTCTTTCCTTCACTTTCTTTGGGTAGTAAGTTGGTATGGGAAGCAAGATTTAGAAACAGAACTTTCCAGGCTTTGCAAATAGACATATCAACTACCACTTGTGGGGTGTAGGAGCAGCAAATTCTGCCTCATCACATCAGCTGGTTCCTTTAATTCGCTGTGATGAATCAGAGCTTCTAAATGCAGAATCCTATCATTTGTGCTTCCAGGCAATCCCCTTCTGACTCACCCTGTTTTCAAAGTTGTGGTTATGGTTTCCGACAGATTAATGGCGCCATGCCTCCCACCTGGGGCACTCTTTGAAACCCTCTATTTTCATTGACTCGTTCAAAATACTTTATTCCTTTCATCTCTCCTGTTTGAAAAAAAATCACTGAGGAAAAAAATCTCTGAAGCATTTAGTGCTTCAAAAATTCTTACTTCAGAATATGTGCAAATAATAATTTGAGGAATGGAAGAAGAGTTAACTGTTTCCCTTCTTTTAAATCTTGTGTGTAGGAATAAATAAATTCCAAAGGAAGAATGAACAGAGTTGAAGACAAGGATCACCTTATCCAAGAAGAGTTGTGGATACAAAGCTAAGAATGGGCATTTAATTACTAGGTTGCTGTTACTTCTATATACATTTGCTTGTTATCAAATAACAATAGAAATTAATGAGGCACTTGTCTCTAGTTAATATAGAAACTAACATTTTAAGTAGCTTACTGTTAAGTAGTATTAAGTATTTCTTATATAAGCATCTAGGAATTTACTAAATATACTAAGAAGAAAATATGAATACAAATTTCTATATACTCTGTTTTGTAATATAGTTTTTATCATATGTATCTTTATTATATGCATCTTTAAAGTATCTGCTCCAGTTAGCTTCTCTATGACTGTGAGAAAACTGTGACCAAAACCAACTCACCGAAAGAAAGGATTTATGTGGCTTACAGGTTACAGTTCATCATCCACAAAATTCAGGGCAAAAGCTCAAGTCAGGAAATGGGAGGCAGGAACTGAAGCAGGAACATTGTCTCCTGGCTTGTTCCTCAGGGCTTGCTGAGCTTGCTTTTGATACAACCCAGGGACAGTGCCAAATACATTGGGCTGGAACTTCCGCATCAATCATTAATAGAGAAAATGACACATAGACTCACCTATAGGCAAATCTAATGGAAGCAATTCCTTAATTGAGTTTCCCTTTGCCAAGATGACACTACTTTGTGTCAAGTTGACAAAAATTAATGAGGACAATACCATAATTTTCCTATATAATTATCCTATCTTGAACACAGCTTACATATTTTAATGGTTTAAATGAGAATATTCCTCATAAATTTAGATGTTTGAATATGTGGTCCACAGTTGGTGGCAATGTTTGGGAAGGTGTAGGTGTGGTTTTGCTGGAGGATATAAGCCAGTGGGGGTGGAGTTTGAGGTTTTAAAAGGTCTGTGCCATTCCTAGTGCATTTCCATTCTTTTCCAGTGATCTTAGTCCAAGAAATGAGCTCTCTGCAGCTCTGATGCCATGTCTGACTGCTGTCACATTTCCCCACAATGATGATGACGGACTCAACACTCTGGAACCACAAGCCTAAAACAAGTCCTTCCTTCTATAAGTTGCTTTGGTCATTGTGTCATATCTCAGCAATGGAAAAGTAATTGATATGTTTATTAAGAGAGATCTTGGTAGTTTCTGGTACTTTCATTAGTGATGTTGTGGTTAAGATAACCTATCTAGAATCATGCCTTTACAGGTGATTTTTATGTTTGTAATAACTAGTCATAGAAAATAAATATTGAGGTTTTGTAAAAATAAACAGCTGTCTACAGAATGAGAATTTTTTTTTACAAACTACACATCCAATAGAGGGCTAATATTCAAAATATATAAAGAACTCAAAATACTAGATATCAAGAAAGTAACCCGTTAGAAACTGGAAACAACCTAGATTTCCATCAACCAAAGAATGGATAAAATGTAATACTTACACAATGGAGTATTACCCATTTGTTGAAAACAATGACATCATGAAATTGGCCAGCAAATGAATAGAGCTAGAAAAGATCATTCTAAGTGAGGTAACCCAGACCCAGAAAGACAAACATGATATGTACTCACTTATAGGTGGATATTAGCCTTAAAGTAAAGGGTAACCATGCTACAATCCACAGATCCAAAGAAGCTAAACAACAAGGAAGTCCCAAGTTGGGGGGGGCACATAAATCTCATTGTGGAAGGGAAATAGAATAGACATCACAGGTGGATGGGGGAGAGGTCTGCATGGGGAGGTGGACATGGGAACAGGAGGGATGAAGTGTGGGGAGGATGGAGGGAAAGAGTACTGGGAAAGTCAACCGGAATGATGGGGCATCTCTGAGGTGAGCTAGAAACCTAGTGCAATGGAAACTTCCAGGAATCTAAAAACACTCCTAGTAATGGGAGATATAGAGCCTGAACTGACCATCTCCTGTAATCAAGCAAGACTTCCAGTGGAGAGATTGTGACCTCAGATCAGCCACATAACCCCTTACCTACAATTTGCCCTGCCTAGAAGATATGCTTGCAAGATATGTACTACAAAGGTAGTGCAGAAATTATGAGAGTGGTCAACCAATGACTGGTCCAGCTTGAGACCCATACTGTGAGAGGGAGCTCACTCCTGACACAGCCTAGAGAACCAGGACCCAGAGGCTGAACAACCCAGAGACCTAGGATAGAACCAAATATGACTGGAGAAAAGGGAAAAAAAGTCAATGAAATTATTCCTAATGATATTCTGCTATACTCATAGATCATTGACTAGCCCAATTGTCATCAAAGAGGTTTCACCCAGCAACTGATGGAAACAAAAGCAGAGATGCACAGCCAAACATTAGGAGAACCTCAAGGAATCCTGTAGAAGAGCAGAAGAGGAAGGATTATGGGAGTTAGAGGGGCCAAGGGTACCAAAAGAAAACCCACCGAATCAATTAACCTGGTCTCATAGGGTCTCACAGAAACTAAACTGCCAACCACAGAACTTGTGTGGTGACTGACCTAGGTCCTCTGCACACATATTGCAGCTGTATAGCTTGTTCTTCTTGTGGAACCCCTAACAGAAGGAGCAGGGGCTGTCTCTGACTCTGTTACCTGCTTTTGGAACCCTCTTCTCCTACGGTGTTGCCTCAACCAGCCTTAATAGGAGAGGAGATGCCTATACTTAGTGCAACTTAATATGCCGTGTCTGGGTGATATACATGGGAGGACTGCACTTTTCTTGAGAGAAAGGAGAAGGAGTAGATGGGGATTAGGAGAAGGGAGTTTGGGGGAAGGATTGGAGTGAGGGAAAGGAAACTGTAATCTAGCTGGGACAATTTAATTAATTAATTATTAAAAAATAAAAAAGAAAGCAACCCGATTAAAAATAAGGGACAGATCTAAACAGAATTCTCAAATGAGGAAATGCCAATGGCTGAGAAATACTTAAAGAAATGTTCAACTGCAAATCCAAACTACTTTGAGATTTTATTTTAAACCCATCAGAATGTTTAAGATCAATAAAACAAGGGACAGCTTATGCTGACAAGGATGTAGAATAAGGTGAACACTTATCCATTGCTAGTTGGAGTGTAAACTTGTACAGCCACTATGGAAATCAATGTGGCAGTTTCTCAGGAAGATGGGAATCAATCTACCTCAAGACCCAGCTATATCACTCTTGGGCATATACTCAAAGGATGCTTCATCTTACCACAGAGAATGTGAATATGCTCAACCATATTCACTGCTGCTCTGTTCATAATAAACAGAATTGGAAACAACCTACATGTTTCTCAATAGAAGAATGAATAAATAAAATGTGGTACATTTATACAATGGAGTATTACTCAGCTGCTAAAAATAATGAAACCATGAGATTCACAGGTAAATGGGTGGAACTAGAAAAAAATCATCTTAAGTGAGATATCCTTGACCCAGAAAAACAATTATGGTATGTATTCACCTATATGTAGATACAAGCTGTTTAAGGCAATGACAACCAACCTACAATCTAGAGAATCACAGAAGTTGGATACAGTGTAAGGGGCTAGGGAGGACAGATAGCTTTTATTAGAGAGGTGAAATAGAATAGATAGCTATGAATGGATTGGGGTTGGAACAGGAGGATCAAGTGGGGAAGGTAAGGCAAGATGGGGATGAGGAAGGGAATATAGTGAGAGACAGCTAAAATTAAGTACTATTTGAGAGGTAGTATGGAAATCAAATACAGTTAAAATGTAAACATTTATAGAGCCAATCTAAATGAAATTGCCAAATAATGGGGAAGACAAAGCCCCAGCTAGACATATTTTATCACCAAATGAAGCTTCCAATACTGGTAATAGGTTACATCTAATTGAGCTGTTGGCCAAAGGGATCCCATGGGAATTCCCAAACAACCCAGACTGTTGTCAAGGCTATTATAGGTTACTATCCACAAACTGATAGCAAGGCCCCATTTCCAAAGACAATACCTATACAATTAATTGAACAAGGAGAAGTTGATCTGGTTCCTACATAGAGCCTTCACCCTAATGTTCTATCATCTTTGGTGTAGAAAATATTCTGTGCCACTACCAATAAACACCAACCTAGCCACAAAACCTTTGATATACAATGGTCTCCTGTCTGTAATATATTGTAGGGAAATGGTAGCACAAAGCTTGTGGGAGTAACCAACCAATACCTCATTTGACTTAAGGCCCACTGCACAAGGTGAAACCCATACCCAACACTGCTTGGGTGACAAATAACCAGAGACTAGATCAGTACTTCTCAACCTTCCTAGTGGTACAACCCTTTAATTTAGTTACTCATATTGTATTAAACCCCAACCATAAAATTATTTTCTTTGCTACTTCATAACTGTAATTTTGCTACTGTTATGACTCATAAAGTAAATATCTGAGTTTTCTAATGGTATTAGGCCAACCTCTGTGAAAGGATCATTCAATCCCCAGAGGGGTCTTGACCCACAGGTTGAGACTTTCTAGGCTAGATAGCTCAGGGACATCAGGTAAAAACCAAATACTACTGTTGCACTAAAAGAATATAGCAATAAAATGACTCTTAATGCCATCCTGCTATACTCATAGATCAATGCCTTACGAAGACACCATCAGAGAAGTCTCCACCTGCAGCAGATGAGAACAAATACAGAGACCCATAGCCAGACAATATTCATAGTGAGAGACCTTGGAACACGTAGCCCTAAATGGGATGTCTCCATCAAATTCCTTACCTCAGGACTCAGGGAACCCCAACAAAGAGGAGGCAGGGTATAAGAGGAGATTGAAGACATCAAGTGTAGGATGACTCATCCCTAACAGGCTTGAAGACCAGCCAGCCCAAACCAGTAAAAATACTTTCTGAGAGTCAACCTGGGTCTGCCTAAGGGCCTTAGCAATGGCAGCTGAGATATGATCTAAAGATGACCTGGACCAATGATGAGAGGCAGCCATGTCACACCAACAGATGCACATTGGTCAGACCTTCCCCCAAGGTGGGGTGGAGGGTCTATAAGGCTTGCCTCCTCCTGAATAAACTGAGCTTGTTGTTTCATCATTCTCCCAGAGTCTCCATCATTGACTCTGCACCTACTTGGTCCTTTCCCCCAAAGGGAACAACAGCACAGGACCCTGCTACAAGGCCCTATAAATCAACATGATCAAAATTCATATGAACTCACACAGACTGAGGCAGAATACATAGGGTCTGCACAAGTCTGGTCCAGGTCCTCTATGTATATATTATGGCTTCCAGTTTAGTGTTTTTATGTGTTTGCTGAGTGTAAGAATGAGTGGATCTCTGTTTTGAGTGCCTTCTCTTGGACTTCTTTCCTTCTGTTTTGTCAAATCCTGATGTGTTAGCTTTTATTATATTTTATGTTTTATTATTATCTCTTAGAAGCCTATTTTTTTGCTAATGAGAGACAGGAAGGGAGTAGATCCTGATGGGAGAAAGAGGTGGGGAAAACTGAGAGGAGTAGAGGAGAGGAAATGATAATCAGAATATATTATGAGAGAAAAAAATCTAGTTTCAATAAAAGAAAACTTTCATAAAAATTACAAATATAGTTAGAGGGGGGAAAAGGAGTTGAGACTGGTATATTGATTACATGATACATTGTATTACTATAAATCTATTTCAAATTCAACTTACACTCCAAATTACAAATGAAAGTCTGAAAAATAGGTTTTTAAACAGAAAACCACACACATAGCAGTATGTGCCATGTTCACTGTTTCAACAGAACAAAAGTAAGAGTAATTCCATGTGTTGTGTGTGGAGAGTCAGGTGTGGGGTGTGAAATCTGGGGCATGTACAAGGAGGTGAGTATAGGCAGAAACCAGAAGAAGGTCATGGTCATATTCCAACTCTCTCTGCTTTATTGCCTCTGGCTCTACCAGAAGCTCAGTTTGGGGTATGCAGGCAGGCCAGTGAGCTCTTGGCAACTGCTTCCTTCTGCCCCCTACATACTGAGGTGATAGATTCATGCACCCATGCTTGACTTTTTGTGGAGATTTTGGGGTCTGAACTCAGTTCTGCTTGCAGAGCAGGTACGATTAACCATTAATCTATCTCCCTGTCACCCAGAATAATTCCTACATTCTTCCAAAACTGTCTGTTAATTATCAAAGTTATATATTAATTAGTACCAGAGTCCTATGTATAATAAATATATTTTGGCATTTGACATCCAGAACTGCTTTCTTCTTGGTGTGTTATTGAATAAACTATTTGTGAAAGTTTTAGATGACTTTTTGAAAAGCTTGAGATTTATTTTTCATTTTCTCCCTTCTATCTCTCTAAGTGCTCCTACTTTTTAACTTTTAATATTATTCTAACTTTTTTCTGAAATATTATGTAGCTATGAAAAATGATGATGCTAAAGGACCAGTCAGTATAAAAAACTGTGCTATGAATATAAATCTCTCTATCATAATGCTAGCAATAGGAGTAATTTAGAAAGATACTAATTATCCTCATAGAAGAGACTCGATGGTAGAATATTTTTGATGAACTTAATCATACTCTATGGAGTAAAATCTTTTTAATATACATTATTATTATTATTATTATTATTTAACCTTTCTTAACCTATTCAATATTATGCACTAAATAAAATAAGAAGTAGGAAGCATACAACAAAATAGAATAAATTAATTCTACAAAGTCATAGAGAGAACTTAGATACAAAGACACAATAAATAAATGTAATAAAATTTATGAGGGAATATTGACATTTTAAAATGAATGAAACTGAGATTTCCTGTCACTTGTAGAGTCTCATGAACAAATCCTAAATGGAATTTTCTACAATGTACATATAGAAACATGGAAATGCAAAAAGGAATGAAAAATGCTAAAGGTAGGGGACATCCAACATATGACACAGATATTGACAGTCCAAGAAATAGCAACGTGTATGGAAATAAAATATATGGATACAAGGGCTGGGGATATGGCTCCATTGGTGAACAACTGTCATGTAAGCATGAGGACCCTAGTTCAGATTCCCTAAGCCATATAAAACAGTAGAAGGGTCACCTATCTCTGTAATTCCAGCATTGGAAGGAATACTTGGAGCTCACTTGTCTGTCAGTCTAGACAGTCTGTAAGGTCTGGGTTCCATGACAGGCTCTTTATCAATGGATAAGGCAGAGAGCAACAGTAGAAGACAGTCGATGCCAACCTTGGGTCTCCACATACGCATATACACACATGTGTATGCAATCACATTGCATACATGCACACACACATATACTATACAAACAAATGCATATATGAATCATAGAAATATCAATGCATAGAAGTGGTTCTAAAACTTCATTGCTTCCAGGGAGTGTTATCAACTGACCTGGAATCCTCTTTCCTAAGCAATAGTTTTCAGTATCCAAAGTTGTAATGCAAGATATCAGGGAGGGGAAGCAATCAACAGTCCTGCCCAGCTGTAAATCACAGCAACGACTAGCATGACAAGAGATACCCAAGAGTCCAAAAGTGATACTTATGTCTTGGGGTTAACCAACAGCTGACTACTTGTACATAATGCTCATTCAATAGGAAAGAATTCATACCTGCTAGTGAAAAACCTAGACAGTAACCTATGGCTGGTGAGGTCACGGAATACAGAGAGAACCTACTACTGCCATTTTCCTAAACCAGAACTATTCCCCAAGCATTCTAAATACCAATCTTCATATCCACAGATAAATGTAGCTTTCATCCCTCATCAAAGAAGTTTCTTTTTGTAGCAGATTGGGACCATTCGGGGGAAAAAAATGGTTAAAATGAAAAGAATGATTGACCTTGGTATGCACATCCCCATTTCATTTAGAGTGTCAGACAATTGTGAGACTCACAATGCATGTCCTGGGAACAGAACCAGGTTATGCAGCCAGTGTTCTTAACCACTGAGCAATCTCTCTAGCTTTCCTTTTCTAATGTGCGTCTTGTACTTGGATATCCTTCAGCATGTTGCTCATAGCCTTTGATCTCCTTTTATTAACTTGCTGAGTTCTGCTGCACATGAGCCTCTGTCTATGTGCTTGGCTTGGTATTGTAATGAGTGTGGTGTTTATTCTTTGAACAAAAAGTTGTGCTGATCTAAGTCTCCAGAGAATTTTACCAATCCTCTGAGCAAAGTTTTAAGCATCATTGTTCAAAGACAAATAGAGCTGCAGAATCCTTTCCATGGAGAATAATTTGTGTATTCCTAATGGAGTAAATTTTAATCTGTAGTTTTCTGTGTTACAAAGCACAGTGAGTATTTAAGATGCTGTCATATTCTTTGTCTTCCCCACCCAATTGATGATGAACTCACAAAACGAGTAGAGTTGACCTTGAGGCTGGGCAGTTGGCTCAGTTAGTAAAGTGCTTGCTTTGTAAGCATGAGGACCTATTCCATCTCTGAGTCTACATTAAAAAAAATAAAATAGATGTAAGGCAAGGAATACATATTGCTGCCTAAAGTCCCAGTGTCAGAGAAGCAGAGATAAAGATCTCTGGGGCAAGCCAGGCATCTAATTCTAGTCGGAACTAATAGATTCTATGTTCAGCAAGAGTTTATGTCTGAATAAATAAAAGGGAGAATGATTAAGAAAGACACATAATGTCAATCAGGCCTCAAATATATGTCAACAAAATACATACATGCACACACACACACACACACACACACACACACACACAAGCTGGGCATCATGGAATTCACTGCCAATCTCAGCACTGGGGAGGCAGAAATAGGCAGATCCCTGAGTTTCACTGGCCATTCAGCAAAGCCTACTTGGTGAGTTGCAGGTCAGTGTTTCAAAAACACTGTAGACAGTGCTTATAAAATGACACTTGTTGGTTTTTTTTTCCTGCTGTTCTTTGTAGGGCCTGCCACCCAGCTCCCAAATAAATCACTTGCAGGTTTAATCTTAATTATGAATGTCCAGCCTTAGCTTGGGCTTATTTCTAGCCAGCTTTCCTTAACTTAAATTATCCCATCTACCATTTGTCTTTGGGCTTTTCCCATTCTCTTACTCTCACTCTATAGCTCATTGTGTAGCTGGGTGGCTAGACCCTGGAGTCCTCCTCTGGCTACTTCTTGCCTCTTTTTTCTGATCTTTTTTTTCTCCCAGATTTCTCCTTCTATATATTCTCTCTGCATGCCAGACCTGCCTATCCTTTCTCCTGTCTTACTATTGGCTGTTCAGTTCTTTATCAGACCATCAGGTGTTTTAGACAGGCACAGCAACACAGCTTCGCAGAGTTAAACAAATGCAACATAAACAAAAGTAACACACCTTAAAATAATAGTCTACAACAGACACTGAAAATTGTTTGATAGCCTCCACACAGCAATGCCCATACACATGTACATGCATCTGTTCTCTCTCTCTCTCTCTCTCTCTCTCTCTCTCTCTCTCTCTCTCTCTCTCTCTCTCACACACACACACACACACACACACACACACGCACACGCACACGCACACGCACACACATGCATACATGCACATATATACACAACCATACATGCATACACACATAATTCTTGTGCTTACATGGGATTGGCCTCTAGCATTTATTACAATTTATTCCATTCTCTGATGGTATATGTGTTGGCATGGCAAGAATCATTCAAGATTCCTGATGGAGACATACTTTTATATATGTGACTTCCAAGAGTTCTGTCTATATAAAACCATTTGGAATTTTTGACAGAACTGGAGAGTCCACTTTCAGCTTTTTTTT